>JAVCKT010010393.1:21358-33203 GCA_032273925.1 Rhynchotus rufescens | reverse complement strand
TCATGTGGTTTCTCACCGCCCAGTCATCCAGTCTGTCCAGGTCCCTCTGGATGGCAGCGCAGGCCTCAGGGCTATTAATGGAGGTAGTTTCTAACATAAGGAAAAAAACATAGCTAGAACTGCGCTCCATGTCATATAATTCAAGATTTAATCTGACTATCAATTCCCATTGCAAAATAACAGTGAATTCTAAATTATTAAATAAAATGGAGGAAAGAAATTACCTGCCACCCACTATTTCCTGCATTTCTGTACTTAAAACATTCACAATACTTGCATAGCACTTTAATTTGAGTCTTATGTTTTCAGTTTATCTCAGATCAAGCTCTTCATCTCCTTGAATTCTCCAGAGATTCGAGGCTGGAGTGAGAATGACATAGGTGATCACTTGCTGTTAACAACAACGAATGCAAAATAAAACAGGAAAGAGACACACTCCCTGCCAGATCTTGTAATTGCAGATTGGCTTGTTTCATGCAGGTTCAACTCAATCCCTTTTTTTTTTTTTTTCCCTAAGTGTTAAATATCCAAATCCAGCCAAGAAATATTGCTGGAATTACACCAAGGATAAATTTAATCCAGATTTCTTATATCTGATATATTTCTCATGTTCATGTTTCTGGTTGGTTTTGTCATGTAATAAAGTGAGTACACAGAACAGAAAACACCAATAAAAATATGCTAGCAAGAATATCTGATTTTTTTTTTGCCAATCTGGAAATGTTTTTGCCATACATAGCAAATATGGTTCTCTGTAGTCAACACACAAATATTTTTGGCTTTCATAAAGCATTCAGGGCATGGGCACAATCCTGTTATGCTTTTTACTAGATGAAATTTATTTCAAGCTGATGAATTCTTTCTGCAGCCCAGTTAAAGAGAAAAGCCTTCCTCCTACTCCAGCCCTTGCTGCTGCAATGCTCAGCCAAATGGCTCACCTGAGCAAGAAAGAAACAACAAGAATTCAGCAAATTCTGAGTAGAAGCAATCAAACTTACCTTTCACATAATAGCAAAGTTTCAGCTTTTTAGTTATATTAAATCCACCTATACTTCCCCTTGCACACTGGCTTGCACATTGCGTTCGTGTATGTGTGTATATGCACTTAATCCAAACATGGTAAAATTTCTACCAGATTTTTGAAGGCAACATGGTTCACTTGGTACCCAAGATGGTTCTCTAGGACTTTTTGAATTCTTTTTTCATGCCTTTACTCTCTTTTGCTTTTGATCAAGAAGAAAAATAAATTATTTTCACTTCATTTTCTTTCTTATTTATGCACTTAATAGAAAGGCACTGCATTTTTTTGTGGCCCAATCAAGGATATAAATTACTTCTAGGCTGAGAATTTTACAAAATCAATTAAGGAATAATTATTTTTTGACTAATCATACTGTCTCTTAAATGCTTAAGGCAGGGATAAGAAAGGCTAGGATATTTGAGGAAGTGATCAATTTCCTTGGCGTTAGCTAGTAATTTGAAGGTGTTCTTTAGCTCCTTCATAATTTGGACAGCTTTGTTAATGCTCTGAGAGTCTGAGAACTGATTTTGCTCTACTAGATTCTTCTCCTAGAATAAATGCAATGCTTGGTCTCAGTTCTCTTAAACTCAAATTATGGACAATTTCTCTGTCAATGTCTTTTCTAGACTAAAAGAACCAATAATCCCTCTTACTACTGTTAAAATACAGCAAATATTTGAAACAGGTAGGGAACTTCCCATTTTTATTCTAGTTTTGTTACAGAGAAATCTCCTAATTTCAGTTCAATAGGAGTCAGTTCAATAGACAAGTCTTCTCCCTAGCATTTGAGTAAGCGAATCGCTTTAAATAAATCATAACTTCTAAGTCTCTTGCTAGATAAAAGACTAAGGAGCTAAAGTAGATAAAACTATATTCTCCTTATAGAAGAAACATCTCTGCTCCTATATCTTTACTAAGCTCTCCTATAGCAATGTCAGCCTGGACATCTCCTTATCCATGTGGTTGAAAGCTACTCTGAACTGGTTACCATTGCAGATTGCAGAGACTATATCATCAAAAGAACAGGGTAGTGAGTGCATGGACAGTCCATCAATAAAGTCATTACCATGAGTTACCTAACTGATTCCGCGAAATAGTATTCAAATATTTCAACAAGACTCTTACCAACCATAATGACTATAAAAAAAAAAAAAAAAAGAGGAAGCACTACCCTTTTGTAAATGCTGATTGTGTCCTGGGGTTTTCAACAGAGGCATTTTCCTTATTTACCTTATTATCACAAAATTGGGTGGAAATAGTTAAATTGGGTGGAAATAGTGCACAAATGCACGTACAAAAACTAGACCTTGCACAGAGCAATGTGTACCTGCCTTCTTCATTTATAGGTTTATCAGGGATAACATTAAGCAATTTCATGTTAAGACAGAGTGAGGAGTAATTGAACACATTTTCTCTCATTTTGTGCACTGGTGGATACAGCAAAAATATGAAGAAGAGAGCGAAATCATTTGTCATTGAAACAAAAAATAATCAACTCTTCATTAACATCCGAGAACCCCTGATAAGAATAGACATAGAATAGATAAGAATAGACATATATGTACCTGTTCACATTCTGTTTTTTGTTGGGTTTTTTTGCCTCCTCATAGCTTGGACACCTATGCAGTTAAGAAATAACTTGGAAAATAGCAGGTCCTTCAAAAAATGTCTCTTTCTAGGACACAGATCTGTTTACATGACAGCAATGTTTATCCACACAAAGTTCTGTAACATTTCATTAATTGGTGATGTATACATCCTGTACACAGCCCAGGAGCTGCAGCACCCTACAATCAATCTGCAAGACGAATGAGGACAGGGCTGCGGACCTGAAGCTGCAGGAACCAACCTTCATGCTTAGTTCACAGAATCACAGAATGGTTGAGATTGGAAGGGACTTCTAGGGATCATCTAGTCCAACAGGGACACCTAGAGCATGGGGCACAGGGCGGCATCCAAGCGAGTTTTGAAGATCTCCTATCTTCAAAGGATCTAGGAGTAGAAGGAGACTCCACAACCTCTCTGGGCAGCCTTTTCCATTGCTCTGTCACCTTCACAGTAAAGAAGTTCTTCCTTATATGGAGATGAAATTTCCTGTCTTTCAATTTGTACCCATTACCCCTTGTTCCATCACTGGCTGCCACTGAGAAGAGTTTGGTCCCATCCTCGTTACATTCTCCCCTCTCGATCTTCTCTTCTCCAGGCTAAGCAGGCCTCTCAGCCTTCAAGTATCTTCAGTGTTTCCTGCTGCATTTCAGAAGCAGCATAAAACGAACATAGAGGAGGTGGTTTTGGTGTTTTTTGCTTGATCTTGCTCTCAGCCTACAGACTCCATGTTCTCTTGGAGCAACATGCAGGCTTGGATATTATACACCATGGGCACCATAGGCTCCCCAAGTGCTTTCTTCCCTAGACTGAATGTTACCATTTTAATAAACTTCTTAATGACAATAGTTGGGTTCCAGGGTTCCAGCTCTCAGTCTTTTTGTTACACAACAGCATCTGCAGGACAGATATGCTTTCAGATACAATGATCCTGGCTAGTATTTCTGTTGAATTTTCACCAGGCATTTTATGGATAGTAGCACACTGCACCTCCAGGCTCAGCTCAAATAAAGTAGAGAAATACTGTGCTTGAGCAAAGCTCATAGACAAAAGCATGCATGGCCTAATTTTTAGTATGGGAAAAGGCAAGAAAACAAAGAAGCTCAGTCTTAACCAAGCTGCTTCCATTGGGAGCTTTTTGGACTGTTAGCTTAGCTGTTCCCTAACTATTTACCATGCCCCCGCCATGGAGCAAAGCCCTCCAGGCTGAAGACTACCTCCGTGATGCTTGGTCCAAGCTTGACTCTGATCCCGGCCTCTGCTCCCCAAGTCAGCCTTTCTGGAGGTCAAGCCAGGGACGCAGACGGGAGCAGGAGGTACTTGTGTAAAGGAGGAAGTAAAGTTCACCCTCATAGGGCTGCCATAGTTTGTCTTTCCTTCCTCCTGACTTGAGAAAAAAGAACTGAGAGGAAAGTTTGGGACACAATAGATTGTGTCTGTGCACGAATAACCAACAAATAGACACTTTCCTCTCTCGGATAGGGATTCACTTATTCTGGCTTGTACTGAGAGTCTTCATTGGGTAAATGATCATTTGAAAGGGAGTCTCAAGTGCTCTGCCAGAGGTGGGGTGTATGTAGACTTTTCTAAATTATCTCTTTTTGCCTTTTTTTCAGCCTAGTCTACCTAATTCTGATCTCTTCTATCTTTAGCCACATCAACTTACTTCTCAACTTATTTCTCCAAAATGAGAAATCATCATTCATCTCAGAATGATCTCATTTTCATATTTCAAGGAAAGATCCAATTTCTCATGCACTTCTTATTGTTTCTGTGTAGAAAATTAAAAGAATCTATATCACCAAGTACACTAACGCTCAGATTACTGAGTTCCTTCCTTCCAAAAGAAGAACTTAATTCTTCTTCCAAATATAAATTTTAGAAAATGTATTTTGAAGTCCAGATGATCTGTTGTTGAAATTAAATGGTAATGCATTAGGATATGACTATGTCTGTATTTAAAACATATAGGAAAAATAGTACAGTGCAGTAAAATGTTCTAGTAAGCTACTAATAAAAAATAAATTAATATAATGTAGCCATTCTAATTTAATAATTTCTGCTTTTTATGACATGCACCGGAGTAAGCAAGCTAATTTGTTGCCTACACATGCACATTTTATATGTATAAATATATTTGACATGAAGTTATGTACACAGTTATGTACTGTCCTAACAATTCATATATCAAACAATATTCAAATTATCTGGCTCCAAAAAAAAACTTCCTGGGACATTGAGCAACTAAACGAGTTAATTCAGAACTATTACTGATCATTTTCAAACAGGAGTTACAGAAATAAGGGAACGTGCGTATTCTGTGTGATTAATCGGAACATTTTATCTGCCAATGAAAACCTGCTTTTTAGAATAGCTAATTGGTTCTGCAGGCTCTGTGCATGGTGGGTCTTCATTAGCTGTGCATTACCAAAGGGCGAAGCACGGACCCTGCACAGTCAGACATCATCATTTTCAATCAGACCAGGCAGTTTCTAGGGTAAATTACAAATCCATTGAATATTTCTGTTTGTTGTGTCAGTCAGGGAGTTCATATATTTGACCCAAATGGAGCCTCTCTTGCTTTCTGGTGTTAAGAGATAAAAACTGAATTGATTTTCTTATTTATTTGATGCTCTTTTTCAGACAAATTACCACCTGCCTTTTTGTTTGGAGAAAGTCATTCATCTTTATTTTTTTCTGACTTAAAATGAGAATAAAAAAACACCTCTATAATACTTGTGTGGTGTGCATTGGCCTGTATGTCAAAAAGATATGACTATAAAGGGTAAAAAAAGACTAGATTACATATTTTAAAGAAAATATTACTCTAATTATCTCTTTAAAACTTCCTACTGAGCAACTCAGAAGCAGATCCTGGCTCAGACGAGACATGACTGCCTGCAAAAGTGTATGCAGTCTCCAGTTCTGCTTTCGGATATGATTATCCTGGTATTTTGGCACAAGTCAGTAAACATAAGTGGGATTATTTGCATGTTTGATCTCTTCCACCCAGCAAAGAAGTAGAGGAAATGAAAATATCCTTGAAAGCAGTTCAGGTCAGCAGCAAACTTTCTTTATTCCCTCCCTTTTTCCACCTTTTCCTGATTTCCACTTTTAAGAGCAAAGAATAAATACAGTGGAAATGAGGAGAAGGGCTGCCTGGGAGACAAGAAACAACTGAAACCTTCTGTTTATAATGCTACCTGTGAAATAGAAGCGATGTTAACAGCATGTATTAGAGCCATTTATTATTCCTCAAGCACTGGCTACAGTTTTTCAACACTTGGTTTGAAGTATTTAGAGGTTTTTCAATGAGCCTATCATGGTAACCTCCACAAGGGAAAACATTATGATACCAGTCAGATCACCTTGCTCTGCAATCAACAGTCAAAAAAAGCCTAAGTGATGGTTTCCACTTGCCAAGTCTACTGCAAACCAGGCATTTCCTTTATTTCCTTGGATTTCATGCTCAATATAATGGAGACTTTGGTTACTGGGCTGCCAACTTCTGTGCTCCCCATGGTTCAGGACAGCAGCACCCTTGCTGATCATGGTGCTTGAGGGCAGGGAGTCTGAACATTTAAAATTGTCTTTATATCTCAGTCCATTATTTTCAGTCTAAGCATGTTCTTTTGTAGTACTTGGGTCTTGAGTAGGGTCTCACCAATCTTTGCCATGACCATGCTTCTTCAGTGATGAAGAAAGTGGCCCAGCCTGTGATGTTGTTGCATGCATGCATTAAATAAAATCGAGCTGCTGTTATGACCTATTTCTAAAGCATACTGTTGTGTTTATAAAATTGTGAATAACAGGACACATATTTTGAAAGAAAATAAAGAACAAACAGGCTTGTTAGTGTATAATTATTGTGTATGAGCTTCTGGTTAGTTGTTTTTATTTCACAGGCAAATGGGATGCACTTGAAAGCTTCATCATTAATTCAGCTTCAATGCTGGTACAGCAGATGAATATTTTCAAGGAGAGGTAGAAATGTCAAGTCCACTAACAAATTTACAGTACAATATAGTGAAAGAGAAAAACATGGTTTATGGATTGCTTTAAGCAGCTTGGTACTTTTTATCCTGAAGAATAACACTTTAATGGCGTATTGACAAAATGTTTCTCTTCCCACTGAAAAGTCTTCATTTCTAGATTGGCTGTTTATAGGTATATTTAGATTGATCTCGCAAAACTAGGGAGCAAATTACACTGATCAAGTGCAAAAGTGAGGGTACACTGAGGAAGGCAAAGCAGAGGGTCCTCTACAACCGGGCTGTGCACAATGTTCAAAGCAGGGTTGCACAAGGGCAGTACCAAGGCAGCGGGCTGGTGCCCAGCCTTTGGCCACTATCCAGCCATCAAACCTTGAGCTGTATTCCTCGATCAACAGGAAAATAAATTACCATTATGTACAAAAAGCAGCATATGGCTGTACTTGGAAGGGACCTGAGCATAAATAAGCCTATTGCCGGGAATGAGAGCTGGCTGCCTGCTCTACAGGGTGCGCATCTCTATCGGCCCCTTCCATCAGTGCCTGCTCATCCCAGCCAGTGATATGAAATTCAGATGACACAAAGACTCCCAGGATCCGGAATGGGCTCCAGGAGTGATCAGTGACCGTCTGGGGGGCTGATGCAAACACTTAATGCACTTGCAGTGCCCAGCCTAGATTATCCTGCAGGAGCCCAAGAGTTAGGGGAACGCTTGGTAAAGAGGCCCTCTGCATTTTAATCCTGAAAGGATGCTGGAGAACAAGAATAAAGAAAAATAATTTTTGAAGTCTTTATCACATTGGATTAGTCAAAAAGGCCATACTTCTGGTCTGTTTGCACTGCCACAAAGTATCTGATGAACTTTGGCGTGAGAATGAAATAGAGGGATATTAATAAAAGCATATAGATAAGGAATTAGAGAGAGAGAGAGATCAGGATCAAATTGTTAATCCTTTTAAACCTCTCATTTATACGCAAGTCTATATATATTAAAAGAAAAAAATGCTTTTGCAAACATCAGAATGTTCATTACACTATTCAAAAACGGAGGTTTATAGTGACAATCTGCTGAAAACTGCCTCTGGGATGATAACAGGAAATCAGTCACTTATTTTGCTGGATTGTTCATAAAACTGACAGACAGGCTCAGACTGAATCTGAGAAGCCTGCACCTGGTCAGAACACTGTGCGATGTGACAACAGTCTTGCTGTTGCTAATAATTATGCAGCCAGTTTAATCACCAACCTCATGCTTAACCAAATGAAAGCATAGAACTCGGCAAATGATGAAGCTATAGGTATTTAAATCATACTGCATTTTTTGTTCAATAGGCATGGAGATGAGTTGCTGCTCTTTTTTTTTATATATATAATTCTAGATGATGCTGACAGTATTTAAAATTAAGGTTAGAAACAACAACAGAAGAATCTGACTTGTGACGTGTCATAAAATATTTCATTTAGCTCTGAACTGAATACAGATTTTGGACTGTCTAAATCAATAGCTCAAAAACCTGTGATGCAAATAAGATTAAAAAACTATTAGTTCTTTCTTATGTATAATGGTCACTTCTTTGATTCCTAGTTTGCATTCAAATTAGTTCAAACAAGAAATAGGGAGTACAGATGCAAGTTTGATTATATCATTAGTAAAGTTCTCCTGGATCAATTTAAATCCATTACCCTTCAAAAAGAATTGTGAGAGATCTCAGAGGGAAGATAACAGATATTTCCAGGCATAAATCGAAAGTATTGTGTGCAACTACATTTTATTTTTCCTTTTTGTTTCTACCTCCTCCCTGCTAGAAGATGCATTATAATTTCTTTTAAAACTTTATGTTCTTTTAACCATGCTACTCTGTCTCAGCAAAATGTGTTCATTAGCATCATGTGTCATATCCGATGGGTTTTGACACTGGCAGCGACTCTCAAGGACCTAATTTTGAGCCATAAGTGATCATTCCAATTAAGTACACTGAAAGAAAAGGAAAGGAAAAAAAATAGGGATCATGTACTGTGGTTAGGGACAACAAAGACATGCTCTAACATTAGTGAGTGTCTAAGACTCACATGCAAGTGGCGAATGAAGACACCAAGACTGCACTTGTGCACAGTGCCTAACACACTGTGAACTGTCCATTAATTTACTTTTACTGGAAAATTCAGGGATCTGCTAAGACAGGCTAGAAGTGTGCACCCGAATTGCTTTCTTTTTTTGGAAGTGTGAACTGTGCAGGATGCTCCACATTTTGTTCACACAGACCCTTGAAGGACCATGTAAACCTCAATGCAACAGCTGCGGGGAAGGAAGGGGAAAAGGAAGGGGCAGAGACAGACCTCCTGGGAGACTCACTGCACTTGGAAAAGGTGCAGGAGAGGCCAAGCCAGGCTCTTCCTGCACCAGACAGGACACAAGGAAGAACAAGCAAAACTTGCTGGTGGGACAGGTTACTTGCAGCAACACCTCCCCTCTCCCACACCAAACACACAACTGTGGACATCCAGGCTCTGCACTGGCTGTGACAAGCTGGACGAGGCGTCAGATGTCCTAGAAGCATTTTAGAATAATCTGCCAGGTTCCTTAGCTTTGCTCCCTCTGTTTCACTAAGCCTGTCACATACACGCAGAACATCTGACAGTTTGAAGCTCTGACCAGCTAAAAGAGGTATGTAAGAATAGGACTGTTTCTATTTACCCTAGGCCTTAGGAATACATCAAGCAAAAACTTAAAATAATGAAAATAAAACACATGCATATGATACATCAATCTCAGAGTTTGCCCGAAAGCAGCCCACTGAGCTGCCTGCGAGGTGCTGCAGAGCTCAGGGAAACCACTGCGTGCAGAAGGAACATATTTGACAGCTGCCAAGACCCATCAGTTTTGATTTACCTCCAGTTATTTCTCATTCCTCGGAAATATTTTTCCACTCCCACAAAAAAGGGGGCAGGAAGTGGCAGGAGCTTTCCAGAATACCACAAAATGGAGACTCGGGAACCTACCTGTGTGTAGGAGGTGCTTGAAAGCCTCCCACAGCCTTATATCAGATGGCCACAGAAGTGGGGTGCTGTCCGGGCACTCAGGAAAGGAGAGATGACACTGGAAAGTTTGGTCTCCCATCTCCTGTTATGTTCAAAGATATATGATCATCGGTGCTCTAATCATAGTTCTCTTTTGGCAGAGAAATATTTCCACCAGAGGTCATTTGTTTTCTGTTGTGGAGCTGTCAGTTAGGTTAAACAAGTAACATAGAGATCACCCAGCCTAGAGATTTCCCCAGGTAGATGTCTGGAGTGATGGGAATGGACACCATGGTCCAAGAGTAGTGGTGTGCATTGGAGAATACACACAAAACACACGAGTCCGTGGTGCTTTGGTCTCTCTCGGTCTTAGGACACCCTGCAAATACTCCAAGCTTCAAAGAACACCCTGCAGTCTGTGCTAGAAATATAAACCAGAATATTGAGGCTGGATGTACGTGAGACCCAGGCACATGAGGTAGAAGGTTCATGGACTCAGAAGGTTCATGGACCACTTTTTACCCCACATCTGCACTGAGGAGAAAGGCTGTGATGTTGCACTTGGCTAATGACTAATTTCTAACTGGTTAATCACGTTTAACCACATCGGCTGCCGCTGTGTTAATTATGATGTCAGAACCAAAGAGCACTAAGAGATATTTAACCTCATTTCAATAAATTTTAGCTGTATTTAGCAGAATTCATTTTATTGAAAAATTCATTGTTTGGTAAAAAGCAAGTATTTTTAGGCTTGGGAAAATCAGAGCAGTTCACACAGCAAACGATACATCTTTAAAAAACGTTATCACAGCAGGTTAAACAAAGAACTTTCATAGACTTACAATGCTTTATTAAAGAAAAAATTAACCCCTTTTATCAATAATTATAACTATTTATGATCTATTTTAAATGCTTTTGTTTTAAAATCAAGCTGCTCTCAGCTCTACACTGCTCTTTGAAAGTTACCTTTAAATGGCCAAATAAAATACTATGATTAACTTTAAAGACTTTCTGTTCTATTTAATTAAATTGCAGCATAGAACATATCTGCACGGGGACCTTCCTGTAGTATCTCCTAGCTGGTTATCTAATGAATTTTAATTGTGTTGCACAGAAAAACCCACAGCATTAAGGTCATAAAGGATGCATTGTATTAATGCTTATTGCAATAACCACCACAAAGGAGAACCTTAGAAAAATAAAAAAGGACAGCAATTAATTAACCCATCAGTATGTCCAGAGTTATTCTGTTATCTTCTGGTGGCAGAAGATAACAAAGACCACAGAGCTGTTGGGTATGCATGTGCGAGACATCACAGGCAATGCTGCCCTTGATTATATTGTTTTCAAATGTTTTGGAGACATTTCCTTTGAAAAAGAGATGAGAAGCCTTTTACTGGAAGCTTAAAATAAGAGTAAACTGGTGATATATATTCTGAAATGGAAGTCAGCTAACAATAAATTGAAATTATCCGCTTGTTTTTGTAAAACTCTCTCAAAAAGGCCATACTGGCATCATCAAAATAAAAAGAGGTATTTTCTTCTCTAGGATATTTAGAAAGATGGAAATATATAACTAGAAAATCTAGCAAGAATGAAGAGTCTTTTCACTTCCCATCTGCAACAACATTCACATTTTATCCTAATGAGATGATGGCTGTACCCCTTACAATATGGGAAAGATATTTCAATAGACATGTTCAGAGACTTTATATATTTCTGTATAACTTGTATGTATCTTTATGTATAATTTTTCAAACCCTGCCTTTTATACTTTGGCGCCTACATGATATACATCGCTAGAATTTTGTGAATGAATGTAGAACAGGCAAGCTGTCAAGAAGAACTGTGAGGGATCCTCTTAAAAAACATCGTTGCCTTAAAACAACACTGTTGCCTCTGTGTCCTAATTCTTCCACTAGCTGTTTATTTAGGGCTGGTAGGTCAGATTTTACCAATCCAGAGCATCACTGTCTTCCCTCCTAGGGAAGCCACGTAGTAGCTTTATGAGTTACTTTAAGGTGTGCCCATATCTCCGGGTTCAAATTTTCCCCATTTGTGTTCTTTGTTAGTCCACTGCTCCACAATCCCTATAGGGTAGGTTTAAACAGATCTTTAAAAATTAGCCCAGATTTCTTTTTTCTTTTTTTCTTTTTTCTTTTTTCTTTTTTCTTTTTTCTTTTTTCTTTTTTCTTTTTTCTTTTTTCTT
>JAVCKT010010393.1:0-17858 GCA_032273925.1 Rhynchotus rufescens | reverse complement strand
CATATAAATTCTCTCCTGCATTACATAGAGGCACCATCCCACTCTCACTGTGCTGAGGTGGTGACATTGGTTCTTCTGCTGCAGAGGGAACACCTGACTCCTTCCTTCGCTCTCCCCTTGCTGCCAAGCAACGAGTAATCACACCTGAGAGCAGAGATGAGTTATTTACAACCTTCCATGGAGCAAAACAAGGGGGAGCCTTTCCTTTTTGACAGGGTGCTATTTCTATATCACACATACAGAACTCGCTGAAGGTTTATGAAGCAAGGGTGAGATGGCAGGAGAGATCTCAGGATCTCTCCCAGGACAAGATCATTCAGTTCTACGCAAACTGTTAATGAAGCATCGTTCAAAGCAAGTGTCTGTTGAAATGAGGCAAGAGAGAAATTCTTTCCCAACCTCCACAATCAATGCAATAGCACTATTCAATTTAACCTTCTAGCAGAGTAAATGGAATATAGACCATTGCTTACTTTCCTTGTCTTGAGATCTTTAGCATCATATCCATCATTTATCTGTCATGAGGTATCAAAAGCGGAAATCTTGTGGTGCTCCTTAACTGAAGTGCTAAGGTTTAATTGAACAGATTCTGAGGAGGCCATATTAAAATATCTGGATTATTGTTGCAGCCATTGCTGGGGGAGTTGAGCACAAAATATTATTTCTTGCATTACTGCAGTATGTAGAGGCCCCAGTCAGAGTCTCACTGTTCCAGGCACATGCAATCTTTGCACAGGCAGGCTGAGCCACACACAGGCTGAGCCACACACCAGAAGATAATTTCTGCAAGCTGCTGCCAGAGGTGCCTCGGGGGGGTTGGAACACAAAGCACTGCTTTTGCAGCCGTCCTTTCTGCAGAACAAATCCAAAAGTGTGAAAGCAGAATCCCTCATTTTTGCAGGGCTTTTTTACACAGTGTGTTTTTACAAAGCAAATTCCAGTTGTTTGGATTTTCCACTTTAGTTCCTAAGAAATTTAGTAACCACTTTTCCCAATTAATTCCTTATTCAATATTAAGATTAGCTCTTTCATGGCTGCTGTTTCCATGTAATTGCTGCCCACAACTTGATTTTTTCTTTTTCTCTTGAGTGGATACCATTAATTTAGATCCTAGCCATTCATTTAAGTAATTCAGATCATAGCTTTATTCATCTTTATTCAACATAAAATTTCATCTACCTTAAACTCCAGCTGTCACTGTGATAACCATAACCAGCTCCGTTAGGTCTCTAGAATTCTTCATATTCTATTTTTAATTTCTACCTAAGTACTATCTTCTCTACAAGGTATGATACATCATCATTTATTCTCTCAAAGACCATAACATTATGAGGCATCAGCTTCAGTGAAGAATATTGTAGCTCTACCGTGGTTTGCTTCTTGCAAAGTTGGAGATTTCTTTTTAATTTAATCCTGTTCTTTTACTATTGCCTAAAATGCACTGTATTCATTGAAATACATTACTTCACCTCTTGTGACTTTTTAGGCCCTTCTGCCGCTACAGGCTCCAGGAATGTGGATTCTAACATACGGCGCTCTATTTTGGGGAATATTATTTAATTAGCGTTCACAGATCACTCTAGCAGAGCTAGAGTTTCTTATTGCTAAGATCACTAAACCTGTGCTTCCTGCCCAAGGCACCTACACTTCACTGCAACTTTCTCAAAATGACTTTTGCTGTCCCCAAACCCTCTGTCCGTAAGCACACACGCAATTTGTGTTGGATTCACATTTCTAATAACCCAAAACCCTGTTACTGAGATCTCTGCCAGACCACCATCCTCTATGATCCTCCAGAGAGACTTACCACGCAGGAGAAACAGCCAGCCTCCCAGGAAAGGCAGTCACCAGTCGATGGAGATTTGCTGCCTTGCCCTCCGGCAGGGACACGAGGCGCTGGGATGGCAGGACGGCCAGCTCCGTGGCCATATTCCTCTGTGCTGTAGATAGATACACATAATTTAGGATAGCTGCCAAGCTGGCGGACCAATTCATATTTTTCTTCCAATTTTACATCCATTAGCATTTACCTAATCAGATGATTCCTCTTGGTGCTGGACTACAGGACAGGTCAAGCACTTCTCTTTAGGATATTGTTCCTCACAGTTTGAGAGAGTGCTCTGCCAACGAATAAGTTGCAAATTACCAGGCTTTAGCCCCAAAAGCCTCTTTGTGAATCCCTTGCATTGCCCAGCTCTTCAAAAAGTCTCTTCCCTCTTCACTTTAAACAGTGCCATTTCCTAAAGCAGCAGAGGAGAAGCAGATGCTGCTAAAGAATAAAGCGCCAAAAATGTACCATGGTCTCCAGATACCTCTTGACAGAAAAGTGTTAATGTTTGTTTAAAATAATTTGAGGTAAGTTAAATATATTCAAACATTCTGCCTTAGCTAATACCATTCTTTTTTAAAAAAAAATTAGTTTAGACTTTATTTTTCTCATAACTAAGGCAAAAGTTACTTCTTTCTTTTCCTCAACTCTGTTCAAAGAAAGCTGAATTTAGAAGAAAGTTTACCGTATGTTTCAGAAAACACTTGATTTTGAACACTGGAGGTTCCTTTGTTTTTTAACATCAATAAAGGTCAGCAATGGCGTTCTGTCATTGTGAGGCTAACACGTCCCACTTAGCGTCACACACAATAATCAGACATATTCTTAATGGTAGGAAGTTGCAGAAGAACAAAAGGCATGTGTGTGCTATCTAAGATTTCCTTGGAGTGAATTACACTGGATAAATTATTCGGAATTATTCAGAAAAAGAAATTGTTTACTATTCTATCATAACAGATGCTCCAGACAAAGAAGGGAGGAAGTTGCTGCAGTCTCTGGCTGAGCCATAGCTTTTCACAGCTGAACATGGTTGTGCAAATTAGCTGGTAAACTTTATGGAAGAACCCAGAAAGACGCAATTAGAATTACAGTGCCAGTTAGAGAGTCTGTAGTTTGTAATCAACCAAAATTGTGCAGTTTTCCATATTCTCTGCTGATGATGCAAATGTAACATTTGAAGGAAACTGCTCCGTATGTAGCACATACTGAAAGGAATGGGAAAAAACACTGGAGCCCAAGCAAATATCTTTGAGGAGGGTAGCTCGTATATGTCTTGGTCAAGTCACATATGGACATTAGGAAAATTGTCTGTAAATTCTTTTAACATGTGTCTTGGTCATTGGTGCAAGCAGGAGGGCACGGCAAGGCACTAAGAGCAAAGGAAAATCAGAGAAAATGTATGGACTGGCTTGAGATTGGGACTACAAAGCCCTTGAGACAAAACTAACACAACTTAAGTTTTTCAGTTTGGGGAAGACTCAAGGGAGACATAACTACAGTTTTCAAATATGTGAAAGGATACAGTAAAAGAGGAGCAAAAACTACTCTAGGGACAAGGCAAAGAGCAATGAGCTGAAATACAAGCAGAGAACAGGAAATTAGAGAACAGATGACCAGGAAAAGTCTTTTAACTGGAAGAATAAATAAGTGAAAGAATGGATTCTCTAAGGAGAAAGTAAATTTTCCATGAATGTAATCATATTTGCTAGGAAATAGGTAGAAGAGGTCCTGCTATGCCATAGAGGAATGCCATGGAGCAGGAGATTGTCTGAATGTCCTCTTATAGTCACCATAGATCTATTTTCTTATGTTGCATTAAACAAGGGAAAGAGGAAATCATTACTATGTTTGTCTCATTTCATTCAAACATCTCCGTGAAAATACCTAACTGAAGTTTTCCTTGAAATTTTTGTCTTCATGTTTGTTCAAAGTCAAGAAGGAAATACAGGAAAGTGATCAGGCCCAACATCAACTCTATGAATCCTTTGGAAAACAAAACAATATTTAAGGCTTTTTTTTTCTATATTTTCTAATAATTAGATTGCACCTCCTTTTTCATATACTAAAGTTTAGTTGTTGCCCACTGCAGGTTTACAATCACGCCCCACAGACACACTGCAGTCCAATCTCTGGACTTTTTCAAGACTCAAACTTACATCATTTAAGACTTCGTTTTGCTTTACTATAAATGGGTGGAATCCAAACTCCTATTCTTACACCAGCCAGATTGCCAGATTGCTTCATAATGCTTAGCTGTTTTCCTGAGGTTTAGGGTTGCTATTTTCTTAGATAGCTATTCTAAATCACAATCTCTGGGTTTGGTTTAAGTCTCATTTGGTAGTTTTTATAAGGTTTGTTCAGTTGCCCATAGTACCAGTTGAAAGCAAACTGAAGCAAATATTCAATTACATTATGGAAGCACATCAAATACGAGTTCATCAATCCCTGGAACAAGTTAAGTACAAATAATCACTTTCTTTTTCAGTGTTGCTCTTGCAAGATTATCTCCTACCGTGTCTTCGGGTGTGTTACTGCATGCACAGAATTTCAGAGGAGAAGGAAAAAACATCAAACATACAATGACTAAAAAAACTTAAAGTATTCCATATTATTTGTATATGTGTCATTGCTCTAACTGGGAAAGAATATTTGCTCTTAAAGTATATTGCCAATACTCTGAAAAATTGCTTAGTCACAAGAACATTTTATTTTGTCCAGATATCTTATTAATATTACATATAGCTAAGTTCCAAGAGGCTGTGCATAGCCACAACTCCAGCTCTGTCATCAGAGAAATATTCATAAAGAAAAATTTCCTGTAGTCTAGTCTTCCTAAGATTAGAACCATGTCAGCATAAACAGCAAAGGCTAAGCTGGCAAATAGCAAACATCTTACTGCTTGCCTCTAATTCTTCTTGTTATTCCCTTTTACAAATAGCCTAGCTGTTCCCTTGGAAACACAGGTATTTTGCTTATTGGGATACAATCCTCATATCTCTGGCTCTCCCTCCCATTCTTGCCACTAGCTACCAGGCTCCCACCAGCACTTGTCCAAGGGAGATGTCTCCCTGGATGCTGCAGTCTATATCCCACTTGGACACAGCACGGTGTCTGGCCATGGAGCATTGCAAAGGGATGTCTTTGCATGATGTAGGTACCACTAGAAGAGAAAAACCCTGGAAGCTTTTCTTATTCTGAAGGTTTTTCCTCTAGTCCTTGAAGAACGGAGCACACAGGAACCATCACACCACCTGGAGCCACTGTGATTACTAAGATTTTAGGACAAAATAATACTCTTATTTTACTTTATCAAATTATAAACTGCAATACACATGTGCAAACTTGAAGAGAGCTATGAATGTCAAAATTATAGATTTTGTGTAACTGTTTTAATTGAGCCACTCTTGCTATATTTTACCCAGGACTGTCATGCTCTGGAGAGGTCTATCAATAGTATTTTTCTTATTCCCTTATTTCTGTTATGAAAAGAGCCACATCCTCCTGGAGGCACTGGGGGACTGGACTGGATTGGATTGGATTGGATTGGGAGGGATGGAGGGAAAGGGAAGCACAAAGCCCATAAGCTCTTCCACAAACCTCTCCCACCTCCTGATCACCTCCACTTCAGAAAAGCTTGTCCTTTTTTACAGTGACTGAGCACTAAGATATCAAATGCCAGTATGAGGAATAATCATTTCCTTTGGCATACTCTTTAAGCTCTCTTAATTAACATGTCTGCTGTGTTCCTTATTCTGTGCATCTCTGCATCTCTGTCTGGCTTCTCCTGTTACAACCTGCAGAACGCAGCATTTGAAACTTCATAAATCATGTATCTTGGGGAACAGTAATTTCATAATCACCTTACTGCACTCATAACATTAATTTCCCTGAGAGCTTAATTTAAGAGCTAAATATGACACGACAGATGCTGAAATTGGATTTAGATGCTTAAATTGAATAAACACAACCCAATCCCCACACCATGTTCTGCTCACAAACACCGGTTGGTTTACGGTGACCCCATCATTTCTGCAATACAGGGAGAAGACTTTTGCTCGAGTCATCTTCTATACTACCCATACTTGGTGTAAAGGAATGGAAATGGAAATATATTTTTGGTTATTTAACAGTTAATTTAAGACAGCTAGTACGACATTATTACTAAATAATAATTTTTAAAAAAGTTAAAATCAAGGTTTTCTAATTCTTCCGTCCTCTAACAGATCACAATTTTCATTACCTCCTTTGCTCTGGTCTGTAGAGTTGAAACCTTTAAAACATGCAGTCAATGAATGCAAGCACATCTCTCAGCTCCGTTCCAAAAGATCAAGAGGAAATACTACAGGAGGCAGAAACACACTTGCCGAAGCAGCGGTTAAAGCTAAAGCAGGATGCGGGAAACACTAATACAAATTTTAGCTGTAATCAAAGGTTATTTCACATGCTAGATCAGCAGTTCCCAAGCCACAGAGCACATCCTTGTCCCTGGAAATGCCCAGGAGGATCAGCACTGCCCATGACACAGGGATGGTGGCAAGGAAAGCTGGCCAAGAGGACAGACCTTGTTGCTCAGCTCTCTCCATCTCCTTCCATCCCAGGTTTGGAGAAAGTGATCGCTGTTACCCAAGGCATGTGGCCTCCTAGGAGCCTTTCATAGCCAACAACACGGTAGCAACCCCCCTCCTCCTCATGAGGGGTGCTCCATGTCCACCCTCCTAGTCAGCACTGTCCAAACTGGTGCTGCTCCCACACCAGTGTGTGTGATTTCCTTAGCAGAGCCGTCATCCTCCCTCCTGTTTAGGGGTGCAAAATCCCCCCATACCACAGTTGCACCATTACACCAATGCAGAGAGTGTGTCACAGATAACCACATCCAGGACGAGTTTTCTCAGAAACTTTCCTAGTGGTTTTATGTACATAATTTATCAGTTAAATCTTCAATCCTAACTAGATTTTTTTTGCAGCTAGTGAACACTCCAGCACATGACCACTTCCTAAGTCAGTGTCAGCCCACCACGATAGTGATAGCAATAGCTCTGCCATTGAACTGTCCCCATGTGCTTTACGAGCTCTCTCTTGAACTCAGTCTAGCTGAGACAACACCTGAGCTGAGGATAAGTATTTCCAGGCTCACTCCAAGCTCCACAGACAGCGCTGTCACCGTTATTTCTGTCACAAATGCTTTTCAAGGACCCAGTTATCACCTTGCACAACAGGTTCTGCACATTTATACAAAATAGAGCAGCCGTGTAAAAGCTGATGTCCCTTCTGGCAGCTTCCTCCAGCCCACCAGCAGTTATTGCCACCTTGCCCAGGTTGCACTGCAGCCAATGAGCCCAATGCAAGCCACAATATGTTAGTTCCTCTTTTATCCCTTAGGATATGTTGGCTCTGGGGCCACCATTCTCCTCTGTTTGCAGTAACACATCTGTCTTTACAGGGCGCTTTCTGTCAACTCATGTCAACGGGCTTCACAGCCACCATTCCCTGTGCTCCACCATGGTCCTTACTTGCAGTACCTCAACTCCGACGTGTCACGTGCGTAACCACGACCCTGCTGAGATTCTGCATTAACCCCTCGAAGAACATTGGGCCATTTCATCAGGACCTGGCAGCTCACGGAGCCCAGCAAATTTTATCTGCAGAGCAACGTGAGCTTCCTTCAGCACGAAGAAAGCTCTGCTGTGTAAGTGAGCAGGGACAAGGGGACACCTCAGGCATTCAGCAGTTGAAACAGCTCGGCAGTGACTGTGGCTGAGATGAAAATACCTTTTATGACTGAGATCCATAAAATATATCCACTTCAGGAATGGCTGCTGGAAGTACCATGCTTATGAAAGGGGCTTTCTCTCTGCCTCCCTTTCCCATCTCCTCTGCTGTAGATCATGTGCAAATTGCTGTGATCCACGAAGCAGATCAATGAAGAGGAAATTTAGGGGCCAGCATATGGACAGAAAATTACAGTGGTGCCCTCCTAAACCTCAAGAGAGGTGAAAGTCAGAACAACTTCATCTTGTGAGGCTGCTATTAGCTGCAGAAAGCTCCATTAGCTCCTAACGATGCATCATAAAACATCACCCCGCACCTTGGATGTACCATCCACACCAGGAGCAACAAGAGCCATTCTGCAACAGCCACCATGGAGCACCCGCTCCAATCTACTAACAGGATTTACAGTCACCCAGGACTGCACCAGTCACACGGGCAGACACAAAGCAAGAGTTAATAGCCAAAAAGCTGTCATGGGCAGCAGAATCACCTCTCTGTCACCAGCTTTAATCTCAGTCCTGCACACATGCTGGAGATAACATTGTTTTTTATCCTAGGTCTGGAGCTAAGAGCTGCTGGGACTAGTTGTCAAGGTCTTCACAACTGACTCAAGACTGCTCATTACAAAACTTTCACTTATGTTTAGGATCTAAAGGGACCAGAACAAGGCGTTTTAGGAGTAGCGTTGCGGTCTTCAGCCTCTAGTTGAGTTAATTTAGGACGTAAGACTAAATTCCTCCTAATTTTTTTCTGAACAAAATTTTGGCAGGACTGGATATTGTAATGTGAACTATCGCTGAACATTCACAGGGACAAATGCATCCCTGGAACAACTCCACGAGTCTCCACAGAATTCCTGCATTTTTTTGATGAAATTCTTCCAATATTTCTGCTAAAAAATGCATAAATGATGAACATCTTGAAACAAATGCCACAGACAGGCTACATTTAAATTAAATTCATTTGTTTTGATCTTCAGTAATGATGGTTTCACAAAAAATCAGCATCACATAATATTTGGCAGGCTCTGTAGGAAATATAGTTCACATAATTAAACAATTCCTTAATTTCCTTAAAGCATCATCCAGTAGGGTGAAGAGCATGCAGGAGCAGTGAGGGCAAAAACTCTCTAAATATACCCTAATACAAATGCTTAAAGAACATGATCTGGTCAGTGACTCATGTCATTCACCACTGATATACTTATCCTTCAAAAAGTAGCTCAAGAGTCATGCAAATGGTGCTGTCAACAGGCCACAAAAATATGTTTTTGTTTTTGTTTTTTAATTAGGTGGGGATAGACAAAACGACAAATTTGAAATAGGCTGGATCTGTCTTCCCCCACAGTGGGGTATTTGCTCTATGTTTCCTCTTAAACATGTCCTATTAATAAGCATATTTCCCATTAATGGACATAAGAACTAAAAAAAATAGCACTTTAGAAGTTAAAAACTAATTTTAGTCCTAAAAATCTGACCGTGTGCAAGAAAAAGAGTTAAATAAAAAAATAAAATATTCTTATCTCAAAAGGCTGCTTTAAACATGAAAGATGTTTAGGTGGGTTTTTTGGGTTTTTTTTTTTTTTTTTGGTTTGTTGTTCCCACATTGCTCAGGTATCTTCAGGTCTTTCAGGATGATGACATTCAGACTAGCATTTGTCAAGACAAAATTTGTTTCATGCTGACATCAATGTAAAAGGAAGTTAGTTATGAAGATGCGAGATAGACATTAACCACAGCTTATTAGAAAAATGTTTTTAATAGTCCGGATAAGAATAAAGTTCATTATCTTCTAGCCCACAGATGGTGCATGAATAAAGAATAAAGAGTTACAACAGGCTTGGTTTCATTTTTTTAACTGCATTTAATAGTGTGCCTGTTTAGGGAGGGACATCAGAAAAATTCCAGCAAGGTTTAACTTGCTTATATACTTAGAATATGTCTACAAGTTTTTTTTAATAATGATTTGCAAAATTCGTTGTTTGGGCAATAAATATTTTAAAATTAGGTTTTATAATATATCATTAATAAAAAACACACACCAGGAATAGAGCATCTTCACCTTATAATTCAGAAAATATTAGAAGCAGGATTTCATTAGCTCTTTTTCCTTCTTTTTTCGAAAAGAAGTTTAGGTTGCTGTCTTCACCCACCAAGCAATAGGTGGAGGTCCAGCTGCCCTTGGTCTCCTACAAGTCCGGACTCACAGTCCCCAAAAGCAGGGGCTGGCTCCGGTCCCTCAGAGCCACATGAGCCCTGTGGTGACAAGTGCAGGTGCAGTGACGGTAGCCCAGGAATGTGTGGCTCAAACCCTCCATCCCGCCAGGCTCTCCTCGAAACCCCTTTCCGCTAAAAGCTTCTCTCGAGGCACCTATTACTCTGCGTCAGAACATTTATTTTCCTTTTCCCTCCCATGAAAATGCCTTGGGAGCTGTTATGTCAGCGGAAGATTTATGAGCTATATATGTTTCAGTCTACGACGCTGGGACAACGATTTTTGCCTTATAGGCATTTCTTGGAAGATCCTGGTCTCCCTGAGGACTGCATGAAGTCCTGTTAATACTCATGAAGCAGATGTCCTCCTGGCAAAAGAGAATAAACAGTGCTACGTTAGAGGATTAAAGGCACCTTTCTTTCTGTTCACTGATTCTCCCATGAGAGTTATTTAACAACTTATTCTTCTTCGGAGAGATATTTATTTTGAGTCAATGTTTTTAAAATCTCTCTATTCATCAGACTTACTCACGCATTAAGGATGATTTTCTGTGTACAATAGAAACTCCTGAAACAAGGAGCAATTAGAAACATCTGATTTCATGATGCATTTTCCCTTCATCAAACCAAGCAACTGCTCCCACAAGGAAAATATGAGGAGTCTGTCTTCCAGGCACTTATCAAGTGTGCAGCAGAAACGCTAAAACACAGCTATAATTTGGCTTGCAATGAAAGTTGTGAAAGGACTGGATTGAGTTGCATGATAGGAAAACAAAACAAAACAAAACAACTAACCGTGCAAGTTGCAGCAGTCGAGTGCACAAGCCAAGCAAGCCACAAGCCCCGCTCAGAAAGTCTCGGCTTTGCCCCGTGCTCCTTGCGAGCTGGGCGCACTCCGGGCCGGCAGCGGGGCCTGTGCCACGGCTGCACCCGGCAGAGCTGCAAGCTCAGTGCCAGGCCGTGCTGCAACACTGCAAGGGGTGGTATCTAGGAGGGGGCCTTCTGAAATTAATGGTACTTTTTGTTGGTGCTTCAAATTGAGCACAGATTTAAGTGTTCGGGGACTTAGCCCTATTGTGGTCCGTGAATTCACCCCATGAACCCCTCTTCTGAGCTGCAGCGGAGACAGCAGGAGACACGTGCCTGTACATGGACCTGACAGGGGTCCAAGCATAGAAAATGCTACAGAAAGTGCCACAGGAATATCAGCACCAAAACAACATTTTTTTTTTTAAATAAACAAAGCAGGCCTCAACAACAGCCAGTCTTTCTTAAACACTGAGTAGTGGCTTCTGATGTTATGTAACTTCTTAGGCATAACCTGTAACTTAGAGAAACGCAGTTCTCTTAATCAAATCACAAAGCAGAGATGAAAGCAAGCTCACCCACAAGGCAACACTGATACTACATTGCACTCTTAATTGAAACCGCAAACATGGAACATGGAAAATTAAATGCTGTGGCATGTTCATTTCTTTCTTCCACTTGGCACATCAAGGAGAACGATGCAGCAGGCACCAAGGCAATGATCCCTAACAGGGACCTCTTGCAAACAGCCGCTCTTAAATCTCTAGCCTTTTGGCCCTGCCACCCACACAGGCACAGAAAAGTTGTGTTAGAAAAATACTAGATCTGCTTCTGCTATTTTCTCCTACTTGCTTTCTTTCACACTTTCATTTCATTTCTAGCTGCTCCAAATATAGGAAACTGGCCCTTTGGACACATTGCATCAAGCCCGGGTAATTTTCACAGGTGAATAGTTGCTCTTGCAGGACAGCAGGAGATGTTTCCAGGAGGGAAATGCCAGCATAATACACCAGGGAGTAAATAAAACAGACTAACAAGCATGGAACTCAATGTAAAATGTACTTGCATTTTAGCGTCGCTAAGAAAAAGAGCAAAAAGATAAAAATGAAACAGGCAATGGCCTACTGTGCTAAAATAAACTTTATAGTTTGAAACAAAGAGAAAAGGAGTGAGAGGGAGAAGAAATAAAAAGGGAGAGGAAGAGAAAGACAGAGAATAATTTCACCAAATAAATAAGAAATAAGGTAGTCTTTACATAGAATCCAGCACACAGATGTGCAGGACCCCAAATGTATCAACATGCTACGGGGTTTAGTGATTTTGCCACCAATGTGAAAATCAGAAATGTCTACAAGAGAGAATGGGAGCACAGAAGTACTGAACGACTTGTTCAAAAATGTGACGGCAGCCCAAGCCTCTTGAGATATCCCCTGCAGCAGTCACAACACTATGGCTAGGTGAGAATGTAGCCAAGTAGTGGCATCCACCAGGAGATCCCATGAATTCTTTCCATCTCTCTACATGCAGAGTCTTTCTCCTTGCAGTTCTTCAGCCACTGGATATATCCCCCCAACAACTCATTCCTCTGCCTGGTTCCACAGAAGAGGAGTAAACAGCAATGTTAACAATTGAAAAAAAAAAATAGATTCACACAGTAATTTATTTTTATAGTACACAAGTAGACAATATTTCCTATCTTGTTCAGCACATGGTGGGCACCAGTAGAGATGTTCAAAGCCAGCTGCAGTGTTCAGCCAGATAGCAGCCACTGAAACTGAGGGACACTGTGCATCTGAATCCTCCCATCTCCCATTTATGTTTCCCTTTCCTCAGAAATCGAAGTACAAGAAAGCAATTTAATCAGAAAAACATGCAGAACAACTAATCTCTATTATGCTCTTTCCTATGCTTGTTGCTTTTGATAAGTGGAGTCAGCAACAACAAAACAGCAAAAGAAAAAATAATGAAAAATTAAAAACTCAGCTAGTATCACTGTGCTGCAATTTTTATGAAGTCCTGTTCAAGTTTGAACTTAAATATTCTTCTAGTTCAGTGCTGCATCATTAAATAACTGGATTTTCAATTTCCTCAGTAAGAATCTGATTCTAGCTCTGAAATTGCAGACTATACTTAAATATTTGTTTTACATGAATGCATAGTTCAGTGGCACTGGCGTGACCAGAGCTCCGTTACCCAAGTCCCTGCTTTGAGGTGATACAAAAACATACCTGACTGAGGAGATGGCTGGGAGGTCACCAGCTTAGCAAAAATATAATAGCACAGACAATGGCAGAAAAAGAGGGGAAAAAAGGCAATAGTCTATAAAGAATATGGGAAGTAATAACATACCAAGCATTACTGAAAGGTTAGAGACTCCAGTGTCTTAGAAAACAGTGCTTCTCTGTGGCTCTCCCATCTCACAAATAATGCAGACAGACTAGAAGCCAATCCATAAAGGCACATAAAGCACCTCGAACACACAAAGTACTGGAAGATTAAAATTATTCAAAGGAAACTGAATGATATGAAATGTATGTAAAGAAAAAGGAAAATGCCAGGGAATTAGCCCTTTACCCTCTCTGAAAACATAAGCCATCGTATATGCAGATAAACTAATAAAATCAATGCATTTTAAGACTGCAGCAAAAGGTTTTAGACAAAATTATAATGGGAACGTGCTGTTAAAAGATATCATAAAGGCTAAATATCCTTAATGGATTCTCAAAGGACATTACTTGCTTAGAAAAACATAATCCTTGAAGTAATATAGGACATGCTAGACTGCAGATGGAAGATTAAAAAAAAAAAAAAAGAAGAAGAAAGAAAATTACAAGGCAGCTTCTCCCATAGAGAGCTTATTCCATTTTATAATGCTTCAAAATTACTAATTGCCTCTGGGAATTACATTCTTAAGTATGGAAAAGCAAGGAACCTGTGTCAGAGGCAATGCCAATGAGACCTTCTGAACACAGCAACAGGTGAAATACTAAATATGCTGTATGAGGCTGGTGAAGACAAGGTGCTGCGTGCTGCCTTTCAGGGGCCAGCTCCAACCTGAGGGCCCCAGGGACTGGCTCTCGCATACGCTACATTTGGGGCAAAAAAACCACAAAGAGCTGGTGGTTCCTCAACCCATTCTCTGCTCTCTCCATATGCTCACAGGCTGCTCTGCACTCCCTGGGGGCTGGTACCCACCGCTCCCAACTCCTCAGAGCCCTTCTTGGGAATCATCTATTATACTTAACTAGAAAATTAATTAATTCTCCTCTGTAGTAAGATGCCATAATTAGGCTCTCTCCTCACCTAAGAATGAATTTAAATGAGGACTTGATGGCACTGCAGGACAGTAATATTCCAAAGACAACTGCAACGCAGGAACTTTGCAATAGGTTTTGACTTTGCGTAAACGCTGGGGGCTCCACACATCATGAGGAACTCGGCCTCCAGCAATACCCATTCCTCTTAACCACCCCAGCTTCAGGCAGTGCTGGCTGAGAAAAACATGCCTTCCTCGTGACAGAGATGGCCTCACGCAGAAAATAGATGGCTCTGGCTGTTTTTCCCCCAGACTTAGCCTGTCTCTCTCACACATGCGGAGCAGTGCCCCAGCCTTATTTCTGATTGTCAGTGGAAAAGAGTAAGATGACATTTCTCGACCTTTAAGAACTGTTCAGTGATGATCACTAACTGCACCATTTCACTCATGCTATTACTTATTTGCTTAGCTATTAAGAAACAAAAGAAAGACGAAACTCAGTGTCCCTTGCTCTTTACAAAACGCTGAGAGCAATGTCCTGTTCTCAGTGTCACAGCTGTGTGTCTGCACGGGGGCACACCGGCTTGGCTGTTGGCTCCCAGCTCCCACTGGAGACAGGGGAACTGAAGATATTGAACATCTGATAAGGCACTACATGTACCTTGCAAAAGTGGAATTATCAACAAACTTGGAAAAAATCAGTTCCGGGTCAGAATGCACAGCAGGAATTGCTTTTTTAATTCTTTTTTTTTTTTTTTAAGGAAAGCCAGAATAAAACAGCAGTTGAAAGCAGGTAGTTCAAGGACACAAAGGGTTAGGTCTGACTCTATACAGTGTAAACATTTCCATGGAGCCAAGTAGTCGCACTAAGCCAGCATATCCCCATTGCAACCTAAGGTGGGGACTGCAGCTATATCCAGGACCAAGGAAACTCCCAAGGACCTTGCTAAGATCTCAGACACACCATGGCCTGGGCTACCTGGACATCAGTCCCAGCTTTCAGCCCGGTCCCTACTCCAACCCTGCAGCTGGCACCAAGCCCCATGTAGGGACACTTCTCCATAGCCACATCACACAGCTAAGGGACACTCTATGCACGCATGGGCTTGAGCCACTGACACCAGGGCATGTTCTGAGGGAGGCAAAAAAAAACAACAAAAAAAAAGGTCCAAAAATATAACATCTCATGGGAAGCGCTGGATATGCCTTGCAAGGAGCCAGGTCTGCTTGGACACACAGAACTAATTTGTCTGGACATAAGAGATCATCTCGAATTCAGCCTCCCAGAGGGCACTAATGTGCTGAGCCTCATCCAGGCATTCGTATGCACTCAGCTCACAGCAGACGAGATTTCTGGCAATCAAAGCAAACAGAAAAGCCTTGACACTGAAAAGAAAGTAAATGACTAATCTCGCCTGCGAAGCCAAACGTCAGCTAAAGATGGAGCTGATCGGATTCATCCTCCCCGTTACTCCTGGAGCTGATCGGATTCATCCTCCCCGTTACTCCCAGGTAGCTTCTGTTCTCAGAGCATCACTTGCCCTTGGGCAAGCAAAGCCTCTTGTCAGCTCCTCAGGTGTCACAGTGGTGCCCAACGTGCTCCAGGTGTCCTCTCAGCACCCCTCAATATGAATCGGAATGCCTGTGTGCAAAACAGCAGGCTCTTAGCCCAGCTCCCATTTCCTGCACCTCTGCCAGCATCACACAGTGATGGAAAGAGGCCTGGAGACAGACTTGCACCAAAGCCAGTGACCCTCTTAGCCTCTTATTCCTGCTGCAAGGCCAGGGAGGAGCTTGGAGAAAAGCGTGCAGCTAGGCAGAGCGGGGTTTTGTGAGGAAAGAAAGCAAGAAAGCTGACCAGTCTCATTCAAGCATTTCCTCTTCCTGCCCCAGCTCTTCTCTCCCCGTTGTGCTCCTGGATTCTGATGAGAATAGTTAGGAGTCTGTAACTGCGAGGAGCCTGGCTTGAGCAGGATGTCCACCTTCCTAGTGACTGCTAACACAAATTTTCCATCATGATCCAATAACCTACTCACCCACGCAGCCTCACAGGGACTGCTGTAATTTGCACATTCAGCATTTCCCACTGCTCAGAATCAGCGGCTCCAGCTACCCCAGGAAGAATATCAGCACACTGCCATTCCATAGCATCAGTCATTTTTCTGTGGAGCTCTACATCTATAATTGTTTCTGTGGTTTTAGGCCTTAATTGCCCCACATAACTCAGTTTCTTGGGTATAGGTAGGCTTTTGTCTTTTAATCTTTTACTTAATTTTATATGCAGATATATATATTTACACACCATATACTTATATGTTTCATGTATCTACTGCTGTATTTTAACCAAGCAGCATGTCAGGAAAACTGATACCACTCTATGCATCAAAGTGTAGAAGCAATGATGTGGAAAATTAAGAAATAAGATTAAACTCCAAAGCAGTAGGCTGGAATACTTGGAAGGGGTATTAACAAGTACTCCTGCTCAAGAGCCATCACAGTGGGAAAAATCACCTTGCAGTTAAAAACACATTAGGCAACCACACTAGATTTGCAGCATGAAACACAAACCGATGACAAAATCCGTGAGCTTCCTTCCTATGATTACATTTCAGCAGATCTGTCCTCTTTAGAAATCTCTGCAACCCTTGCTCATAAGTCTCTGTCGCCATTCCTAAAAATGTTCCCTTTATTCATACCCTTAATGAAGACAAATTCAAATGGGATCATTGCTGAGGAAGGGTGCGATTCCCTCACCTTGAGGAGCCAAAACCTGCTCCGTTTGTAGCCCTACACCATCCTACATATTTTAACCATCTTCCTATGCACAAACCTAGACAGACACAGATGTGGTGTTATTTAGTTCCCAAAACTCACTTTCTTCCCTGTTGAAACTCTCAAAGGGATGCTGCAAATAAGCATCATTTGTGAAGGTCATTTCAGTAATGTGTTCCTTGGTTCATCAGACTGTCATCCAGTGAGGATTCTCCTCCAAGTTTATAGGAGAACTGTATCCATGTGTTCATTTTCTTCTGATTCTCTCTAAAAATATACTATGCATCTTTCTTCATATTCATTCTTATAAGGCAATTAAATTCAGATGAAAATAGATTATTCTTGCATTTCTAAGGACAGTTAAAAAATACTTCATTCACATTATTTCCATTAACTCATGTTGTGTCAAGTGCTTTTATCAAGCAAGCTCTGGAAAAAATAAATAGAGATTTTGCATTACCTATTCAGTGAATGACTACTGAATTATGGCTTAGTATTTATATTTATTTATATTATATTAGTATTTTATTGCCTCTTACAGATGTTGCTATTATAGGTGAAATAGGTTTGCAAGACTTTATTACTTTGTACATAGATGAGCACAACCTTTGAGCCTGGATCAGCGAGGAACTACGGGAGAAATGGCATTCATACTCCATGTTCCCATGAGATGGAAGGCAAACAGAAAGTTGGATTGCCGAATGGTTTTTAACCTTAAAAACAAAACCTGGAGGCACTGAAATCAGCAGAGGTTTTAGAAGGGCTCTTGCTATCCAGCACACAACCTCTGCATGGGGACACCTCGCGCAGTGCCATGCTCTACATTGCAGCTGCAGGGAGAGAGGTGCTTGGACGAGGCTGGGAACACTAAGGGAGGAGGTAGCAGGGAACAGACATTCACCCTGTGGAAAGGAAGGGGAAAGAACCAATAGGAAGAGGCAGCTACTGAGGGGATTTTCCCTTCCTGCAGGATTTGTGAAGGCATTCCCGGCTCGGGCAGGCCGCTGCGCATACACAGCTCCCAGCAAAAACAGCAAAAATACCCTCAGACTGTCACTGTCCCCACGGTTCACCAGCCTATGGGAGGAATTCAGCAACCTCCCTGAAGAGACAGCTTCCCAGAAGGTCTGTGGAAAACATCACATCAAAACTACAAGTAGAACTACATCAAGGTCACTGGGCTTTTTTTTTTTTTTTTTTTTTTTTTTTTTTT
>JAVCKT010010391.1:7058-21074 GCA_032273925.1 Rhynchotus rufescens | reverse complement strand
ATGCCTGGGGTTTTATTTTTTGATAACTCCTATTCTTCTGTGATAATGATAGCTCAGACACCTGTGGACAAGAGTTGTAACATGTCGTACTTCTCAGACCCCTTCTAAGCTTTGTGAAAAGCTCAAGCTGAGTCGTGTCCTTTCAGTGTTAGTGCTTAGATGAGGCACGCTGCAGCCAGGGCAAATTGCCATTGAGATGACCATGACTGGAGGTCACTTGCTATAGCCTAGCACTGCTGCTCTTAAATCACTTGAGAAAGATAGCAAAGCAAGGTAAAATATTACCGTGTAGAATGCTGCAGAAGCCCTTCGCATAGTTACTCCTCACTGGTGTCTCTGGCTAAAGAATACCCTGACAAAGCCTGCTGAGAGAAGTACCCTCTGAAAGGAAGGAATAAAAAACACATTAGCTGAGAAGAATGGGATGCTCACATGCACTTGCTGTGCTTATTACCATGGACCGAAGCTGATAAATTGTGTTTTAATCCTATCATAATTTTGCAAAATGAAAAGGTGTATTTTTTCCTCTCTAGAACAGATCTCTTTCAATAGCAAAGAGCAGCACTCCGTGTCCTTTAACGAGCCCATAACCAGTCTTTCTGCCTGTCAGTGGGAGAGATACAGCAAATGGCTGGTAAATGTTCTGCATTTCCAATTAAGGAAATGACTCTATTAGCCCCATACAGTTTGAAGAGCTCTTTCCCAAATCTAGTCAATGATTCAATGCACGCCACGTACTTCATTATAAACACTACTGAACTCTTAATAAAACGCTCCATTTTTAATCTTACTCTTGCTTTTTTGTTACGGCAGGATACATTCTCTCCGTGCTCACAGACCGAAAAGCACAGCAAACATTCGTGAGAACTGGCACGGTGCCCCTGGGCCCAAACGACAGCGTGGAGATGAGCTCGCTGCAGTCTGCACGCTTTACACCGTGATTGTCATGATTATCCTCATGGCAATCTGGGGAGTCTGGTCAAGAAAGGATCCTTAGTACAGGGGCAAGATGCTTTCTTTGTCAAATACTCAAAGAAATCCTCGTGTTGATTGCATGTACTCAGGGAGTATAAAAATGATCTCTGTGTATTGTAGTTTACTTGAAACTGTTTAAACTGGTGCTGCTTGTGAAACTGAACCTGTGAAGCAAGTTTATAGACAACAATTTCATAGAAAAATTATAGAACATGACTTTGTGAATAAACTATAAACATAGTAGTATGAATATATTACTGTACTTTAAGCACAATATGTTAGCAGAAAGAGTAAAATTTTTGTTGGTCACTGTTTTGTATATTCACTCCAGCTTTCCATTTTTGTACTTAAGTTGTTCAGGCTCTACCTCTGCTAAGATCACATGTCCCAGGCAATGCTAAGATGTACAATACAAATAGGCAACTAATTTGTCATGGTGCAACATAGGAAAATCAATAAAACCAGTTATTCTGAAGGAAAAGGAAGACCCTGGAACAAGCTGAATTCTCATCTCATTTGCTAAAGACAGCTTATATAGGGGATTGCATCTGCATTGTTTTAAAGCTTATGTTAATACCTTCGAATGCTCAGGAATAAAAGCACAGAAAAAAAAATGTGTGTATTGGAGCATCCTTTGTTGCAGGACCTTTCTTTTGGAGCTTAAAAGCACATCCTGAAGTTTCAGCTTCAGCCAACAAAAGAACATGTTAACAGCTAAAGAACAACTGCAAGATATTTTGAATGTGCAGTAAAAGATAGGAATGTATGTGTAATTATATTCTGTGATTCTGGCCAGCGATAGGACAAGGGGAAATGGCCATAAGCTGGAGCACAGGAAGTTCCATCTCCAGGTGAGGAGGAACTTCTTCACTGTGAGGGTGACAGAGCAGTGGAACAGGCTGCCCAGGGAGGTTGTGGAGTCTCTTTCTCTGGAGGTCTTCAAAAACTGCCTGGATGCCGCCCTGTGCCACATGCTCTAGATGTCCCTGCTGGAGCAGGGGTGTAGGACTAGATGATCTCTGGAGGTCCCTTCCAACCTTGAACATTCTGTGATTCTGTGATATTTCTTGCAGCCCTCCTCAGATTCTCATTCCCAGTTATTTATTTGTTTTCATTCTTTCACTTAGGATTCATTTTCTTTTTCCCTGTTAGACCTCACCATCATTTATCTCCTCCCAGCAGTCCGAACGCTCACAAACCGAAGTCGCTGAGCCCTGCAGAAGTATCTTGATGCACACTAATCCCATCAAAGGCTCTCTAGTCACCTGGTATTCCTCCGTTCTTTACGCTATTTTCATTTCGTCTTTGAATCCCATTGCCTTGCAATTTCAGATCATTAAGGGGTTAAGTGAGCTATATCCATTAGATGATATCCATTAAATAAGATAAATCCAAATAAAGGGATTTGGATTTCCCTGTTCAGTGTTTTGCTGCTTCTCATCACATTTCTATCGGTGTTTCAGAGCTTTCCAGTGACACAGAAACAAGGTCTCTTGCCAGAACCCATTTGGATTAAACTGGGTCCCAGCTGCAAATAGCCCAAAGTGATTGGAAGGGTTAGCTTAAAGATCCTGGAAGAGTCACTCTAAATATCTATTTACTTATGGCTCCTTGTGAAGAAGAAAGAAAATGCTTTCTAAAATATTGATTTCCCTTCCTTCAGATCTCATTTTGGCTTTTTTTTTTTCAAAATGTGAATTTTTACTGTCTCTTCCACAGGCAAGGAAGCTAGCCCATGCTACATGCTACCCCTCACTTTAATCCTGGTAATCACAGAGAAATGAGAGCTTGACAGACAGTTTTCATAGCTTTTCTAAAAGCAATCTTCTCCTTTTGTCTAGATTGAGAGGAAGGCGGAGAAGGAGCTGGTGGAAACCTGACCCAGGCCTGCAGTCCCAGCAGCAGGAAACCACGGTCATGGGAAGAGCAACCAGGCCTGGTGTGGCCCAGCGTGTGGCACCTGGGCACCCCTTGGGTGCAATTTGCTGGAGGAAGGCATTTCTCTGTACTGCTGTGTCACTCACACTCCTTTGGGGGCAGGTTGGTCCCGTATTTACCCCATTTTTGGGAAAGAGGCAAAATATATTTTAGCCATTTGAGAGAAAGAAACGTGTTACAAAGATCCCAAGCTATTCTATCACTTTCTTAGCTAACTGTGCCATTTACCATGGAGGCATGCGGTACTTCTTTGAAGTGACAGTGCGGCACTGTCTCTAGGGTGTGAGCTTGTGTGTGTAGAAATCGATTTTTTTTTGTAGATTTTAGGTAAGAAAGAAATATTTTGGCCTTCCAGCATAATCCTTCACGTAGCACAGACTTAAGAACATCATTCAGAAATTCCTGCCCTTTGGGCCCATTACTTGTGTTTGAATAAGATCATAACTTTTTAAAAGATACTCAACCTGGAGTAAAAACTTTAGTAAATGAAGAAACCATCCTATCCTGAGGAAGGTCATTCCTGTAGTCACTTTCTTGCTCATCCTGGACTTTGAGCCTCTTCATCATACAATTTGACCTCTATTCCATGTATCACAGTTTGATTTTTCCTTTCTCTATTTTCTCTTTCTTCTGTTACCTATTCCACATGCGGCACTAACACTATACCCAACAGCACATCTAAGATATGTCACTTAGTTTTACTTTAGCATTCTCACAGTGAGTTTCCCCTTTCAGGTCCCCTTTCATATATTGTGATATTGCATTTTATCTTAGAAAAGGAGTTTATAAAGGTGTGAAAGTTATTTGCAAGATATTCTCATAAATGGGTTAATCTGTAGCTACAGAGTCAAGCTGCTCAATAGGTTGCTCTAGTCATTTATAATCTTTCCACTGCTGTATCTGTAGTTATTCATAATTCATATTTCTTCTGATGATAATGAGCTTATAAAAAGCATTCCTCATCAGAGTATGCCATTCACTACTTTCTGTTATTCATCTAACACAACCACAGGTCCCTTGTGATTCATTGGTCTCCCGGCACCGATTAAGGGATGGCAATCTCAATTGAATGTTGCCTGAACGGAGAGGTTTGACTATTAATAAATAATCGCCCACATTAGTAGGTGATCAGTTAAAGTTAACTGTCATGGGCCTTTTTTCATGCCATTTTTCCCTCTTGCTGCCCATCTGCTTTCCTCTTGAGTTGCTTAGATGAGGTCTTTGGACGTTTCTTAGATTACAACCTCTTTGGTCCACGGGTCGGACCAGTGTTGGATGGTGCCTCACACGCCAGGTCTATGGCTGAGGCCATCACTCCTATGCTAACCTTAGATATGGTGGTGTTAACCCACGGGCGTCCCAAGAGGCAGAGCTGCGGGAGCCCTCCAAGGGCCTACACTCCTGGTGCCAGATCGGATCCTGGTGGCCATGCATCGTGCAGACGGCATCGGGCTCACTCTCTGGTCTACTTGCCCAACGGCATCAGGCGGCGCGTTGATGGAAGATCCATGAGGGAAAGGAGGAGGATGGGCCGTGTGGATGCAAGAGGTGAGGACGTGGGAGCACCCATGGGGCAGGATCCAGGGAAGGGAGGCGCGATGCTACCCCTTTAAAGCGGGCTCGGCAGCCTGACCTCGGCCTGGAGTAGCCCAGACCCGTCTTCAGGAATCAGAGTAATCCCGGGTGATTTTATCCCACTCCACTTCCCTAAATCTGCCGCTGCGCTGCCCTGCAAGGGGATTAGCGGGCTGGCGGTGGATTACGCAGACGCCGCGGCTCCCGCCGGGCTCCGCTGTCCCCGCGGGGCGCCCAGCCGCAGCCGCCGCCGCCGCCCGTTGGGGCCCCGGGGCTCCCCGCGGGTGTAGGGCCCGCCAGGGCTCAGCCCCACGGCAGCCCGGCCTCCGGCCCCACGCCATGCCGGGCGCCGGCGGCAGGACGGGCCGGGCGCCCCCACGTCCTCGCTGCGGCCCGCGCTCCTGCTGACGGTCGGCGCATGGAGGATGGCGCACGGAGCCGCCCCGTGGCTTTTCCTCACCCTCGTCTGCCTCCCGCTCGCCGCCAAGGCCCAGATGAAGATACCGCTGGAGACGTAAGCGTTCCCCGCGGCCTCCTCGGTCCCCTCGCCGGCCTCCCGCTGCCCTGGCACCCGGCCACCCCCTGCCCTCAGCCGCCCGGGGCCGGTGTGCCGCCCACAAGGGACAATATGGGCCCCTAGCACCAGTGGGGACGTGGCCTCATGACGGGTCGGATCCCAGGGGAAGACACATCTCAGGCACATCCCAGATCTGGATGGTGCAGCGCCAGCTCTCCTGCTCTCTTCCACTCCGTGTGCGCTGCCGTTGGGTACGGGTGGTGGCAAACTCACAGGAGATGTTCGTGCCCCTTTTGTACGTGGGCTCTTTGGGTGTCTACAATATATATATTGGATATAGTGTCTACACTATATACATATACTATACAAGGCACCAGGGTGCCCCACAGCTCTGCACGTGCTGGGATGTGTGAGTGGCCGCTCCATCACGGTCCCCGCTGGAAAGTTGCTACTGCTGCAACTCCTGCATGTGCATCAAGCCACAGCCCCCCAGGATGCTAACAGGTCTCAGCCAACTGAGTTTGTAAAAGCCTCACCTCATTAAGCTGATTTAGACAAATGAAATCCTTGAAGGATTAAAAACCTGTCAGCAACACTGTTGGCAAAAGTTGTGGGGCAGTTTCTCTGGAGAAGAATTGGGACAGGTCCATCCGCGTACAGCAGCAAGGTCAGCTTGGACAGGAGACAACGTTGTCTTTGAGTTTGAGAAAGAGGTATGTGGGCTGCACCACCCAAGGTGAACCAAAGTCCCCCCCGAGGCTAAAAAAAGCATTTTGTGTTCAAAAAGTGCCAACTAGACCCTTACGAATGTGCTTGCTGATGAGGCACACCTGGTGCAACCCAGCCCTGCACTGGCTCCTTGCTGCTCTCCAGGGTTTTACGGAGGGGATTGCAGGAAACTGCCCCTGGCTTTACTGTTTGCTGAACTACCCAATCCTGCCTGAGCTCAGGACTGGTGATGTGAACTTCCTAAGAAGGATGCACAGGCTATAGGGCAGTCTGTAGCCTTCCCCACACTTCTGCCTTTCTGAGAAACCATCTTGGCTTCTGTGGGGGATTGCCTCTGATTTACAGCAATCTGCATTTCCTCAAGTGCTTCTGTCGGTAAATACTGCCTGTTGGTAAACAAGACTTTTTCCTCTGAGAGGAACTTTGCAGCAAAAGAAGTTTGTTCCAAAATATATTTCCCTCTTGCTCTCTTGCTCTCTATTTCTTTGTTAAAAATAAGGTTCAACCTTCAATAATTTCAAACTGTGTACAGTAAAAAGCAGCTTTCTATGCGCAGAGTAAACACTGCATAATTCTACCTTTTGGCCTTGAAATCTGTGGCATTAAGACAGCCTGTCCTCCCCGTTGTTTTTGCCACTGCATACAAGTGCAGGGATCACAGGCAGGCAATTGCTGCTCAAATCTTTTTCTGATGTTTTTCTGATGGTTGTAATGTGGTGGCCCTTTACTACAGAGAAAACAATTATGTCACTTCACAGAATTTGGAACTTGTAAAAGAAAAAAAGGGAAAAAAAAGAACAATGGAAAAGATATTCTTTTCCCTGGTACTAAAAGCAGTCCAACAACTGAAATAGTCCCTGGTGTTTCAAAATCACTCCTGAATTTGACTGAAGCACACAAAAATGCCCCTTTGAAACAAATTTCAGCAAAGGAACACATTTGCTAGGGGACAAAAGGGAGCAGGGAAATGGTCCTGCTCTGTAGATCACCCAAGGACATTCTGGGGACACAAAACTAGGAGCTTTTAGACACCAGCTGCATTCAATCACAGTTAAGTGACACAAAGCTAAGCGGGCCTGGGCTGCTCGCTGTGTCATGCCTGACTGTGTGGCAGTGTGCTCAGTTCTTTACCAGCTTATTCAAATCCTTGCAAAACACACTCAGCTTTAACTCCTGTGGTGCAAAGATCTGCACAGTCAGTTATTATTTCTGAGTTCAGCATGGAAACCACGTCCTCTTTTCTCCTGCCCACTGCTCTGCTTACAAACTGGTCAGAGCACAGGCAGCTGCAAAACTGGTGTGGATTTGGGGCTGGCTACTCAGCCTTTGCTTGGTGGGCTGCTTGAAACTGCAGGAGATGCTGGTGGGAGAGGTGCAGACCAACCCGGGGTGGCCTCCTGCAGCTGCCTCCATCGTCCCTGGACGTCTGCTCCTGAGGTCTGCGAGCAGGCAGCCTTGGATGAAATATCTCTGCAACGTGATGAGGTTTAGACTGACCTTTTCTCTCATTGTTTCTGAAAAGACGAAGAAACCCATTTAAATTCAGCAGGCTGGCTGCCCTTAACCTTCCAGGAGTCTAAGGCCATTCCCTTCCATGGCAAATAATTGCCTTTTGTACATGTAAATGCCAGTATTCCTGCCTCTTCACTTGCCTTCTTCTCGCCTCCATGAAATATCATCGTACATTTTTAATTATCTGCTTTCCAGCCCCAACGCGCAGGTCTCTGTGACCTTTGTGCCCTCTCCATTTCCCCTAACTTTACAGTCACTAATACAAATCCTCCTGCTCCTCTTTCTGTGCTTCCTTCTTCCCCTGGTGCTTTTCGGTGCCTTTGCCTCTCCCAGCGCTTGTGCAGTTTGCAGCATGGCACTTTGCAGAGCTGCCTCGAGGACTTCGGCAAAACATTGGCCCCAGAGCCAGGGTGGGAGCCAAGAGGTGGCCGTGAGGGTCCTGTCCTGGCCTCCACACGCCAGGGCTGTGCCCTGTGGCCCCCAGTGGGCAAGGAGGTGCTCCTTGTCCAAGCACTCACCCCCTAGGAGAGTGGCTCAGCAATAGTGAACTTACACAAACCCTGTTTGCCTCTCCCTCAAGTTCTTCTGTTACTGGAAGTTTCAAGGCTCATGTATTTACTCTTCTTTTGCCATAACCTCAAAGGCTAAAAAACTAACTTTTCCTGTTTTTATAAAAGCCAAGAACATCAAGTAATCGTGTGGCACCAGGACTTAAGGATTTCAGAAACAAGTCGTTGTGTGAGCAGCAGAGATGCTTTCAATAAAATTGCATCTTGTGGTTGGCTTCTGTAGTGACTGATGATTGCTGAGCTCATATTGCAACCCTTTTTCCCTCAAGAACTGCATCTTTCTGCTGAATCTGCCCGTCTACCCACACTTGTTGGAACTTAATATCACTGACTCTTCTACCCTCCTGGACAGAAAAATTATTAGGGCTGAGAGGACAGAGTCACATGCAGAGCCACAAACACAACACAAAACTGAAAAACCTCATTCCTTTCAGCAAAGAGGGTAAAAACAAGTATTTCTGCCAGAATTACTACACCAGGCCTCATTTTAGGTTTTTGTTTTCTATAGGAAAAGGTGAAGAGACATGAAGAACATTAGTCAATATCAGCACAAAACATCACACATATAAATGCTATAAACTAAGATCAATAGATGGCCATCAAGTTAAATGCCAACTTTGAAACTCTCAAACCTCATAAGGTCTTATTCTCTGTATATCAGGGAATAAGTTGGCCACTACAAGAATGAGGAAGAAGTTTCATGAGGTCTCATGCTTTTTCTGTTTTCCTCTTTTTTTTTCCCCCCTTCTATTTTAGGCTTGTTAAAATAACTCTGATATGGGACCGTAAAATGTAGAAAATAGCTTTTTTTTTTTAATCTAAGAAACAAAACAAAGAAATAAAAGCTTTAGCTATCAAAATAGGATACAGAGCACAACCCTCCCCCTCCACTAAAATAAATAAAGTAAAAATAAAAATAAAGTTGAGTTCTTCTTATTGATTTCACCTGGTACCAGATCACATGCAGTGGTTAGAAGTGAATGCCTCATTGCCAATGAGTGATTATAAAGGGACCTACTCTAGGTAGTGAAGTTAGTGGAGAGACAGGTGGTAGAGAGCAGGAGTCTAATGGGTGGTCTAAATCAGCCCCTATTGCTGCTGCAATAGAGGGAACTAAACAGACTTTTCTAGACTAAAATTTGTTGTGATTCTTCTGCCATCACTGCACAGGCTTAGCTCTAGAGCTTACGTTAACTGTAGCTGTATTATTCTGCCCCAGAAATGGTGCGGTGCATTGGACAGTCAGGTTCTGAGGTTAGTCTACTTTCAGCTGGGAGAAATGTACTGGAAATGATAGGTAAGACTCTCTACCTTATAAATAAATAGCATATTCTGATAAGTGGAGAAGACCATTTATTCCCTTAAGTACATCTCTCCTAAGTGAATCCTCATTAGAGGAGCTGTGCGTAGGTGGAGCTGCCTAATGTGAATCATGTAGGCAATTTCTGATGAAGTTTTCTGTCAATTATAGCAACCATCTATTCTGATTTGGATGGCTTGGAGTTCAGGCTGCTCTTCAACATCCTTATGTTCTCCAAGCACTGCAGCTATCATCAGTTATTGTAGGACTGCATAAATAAGAATAATAATTTACAATGATGAGATCTACACAGGCATTATCAAGCCATGGTATCTCTGCTGAGAGCATCGTCTTCGTCCAGCTTGTTAGCCTCTGTCTTGTACAGCTCTAGGAACTGAACTGAAGAGGTGGATCTTGACAACTCTTCTACGACTGAGAATTATTTCTCTTCAACAGTCTTAAAAATAAGATGTCTAGACCATCACCCTAGGCTCTTTCTACAATCAGCAAAGACAAACAGGTATCTCCAGGTTGCTCTTTGTTTATTTCGTTCTACGAACGACTGAGGAAATCACGGTAATATGTAAGACTAAACACACAACTTCCTCACTTCTAAAGTTATGTGAGGCAAATGATACCCTCCAATTAAACTAGACATAGCTGAGACTGTCAAAACTCACTGTTCCTCCTTGCTGACTATATTCTGTGGAGAATATCCAAAACCACTTCCTACCTCGCTGCTTGTTTCACCACCAGTTTGGGGAGAAAGGATTATTGTTGTCACTGTACTGGTTGAGAAGAAATACGGAGGTTTTCAGGCACAGAAAGACTGGTTTTCCCTGTCTATTCGCTGGAATTAAGTCCTGCTCCCTTTGAGTTAAAGGTTATTACCTATTTATGCTGTTTTCTCTCTTTTCTCCTTTCAGGGTGAAGTCTTGGGCAGATGCCTTTGGTGGGGAGCTATACTCTATTGTGACCAAATACTCGGGCTCTCTCCTATTACAGAAGGTAGGCAAAAGCTTCTACAGAAGACTTGGAGTGGAGAAAAAAAGGCAAAACATGTAGTTTTCTTCCAAAATCGCAGCATTTCATGTCCATTGGAAATGAGACCCCTCAAATATACTGAACTAAAGAAAATCTGATTTAACACTCCTCCTGCTCTTATTAGCCATGACCAAATGCCATAAATTGTCCTTTATTTAAAAAAAAATTGTTTTTTAGCAGTACTCCTCACACTTCTCCCTGATCATTGCTCAGCTCTCCCACACTGACTCTCTGCTCCTTCCTTCCTTCCTAACTGCATGTCCCTCCCTCTCTACTTCTTCATCTCTCATCTGTGCTTCATCACCCAGACTTTCTGCCTTTTCTGTGGTCTTCCACCTAGTATTCTGGTTTATTTCTGCTGCCTCATTTATATGTTCCCAGGCATTCATCAAATCACATTCCCCCTTTTAAATTCTTGCCTTTAAAGCCATCTTTTCTCCCTTCATCTTGGGTGGCATCTCTGGGATGGGTGTCCTGGCAGGGCTGGAAGCTGCAACCTTCGCATGTAGATCTTGGTCTTCCTTTCCTGTCTGGGAATTGAATTGCTACTCAATTGAAGATTGAGTAGCACCAACCTAAAGTCTTTGCCAGCATTAAAGGGTGCATTTCTAGGGATTTGAACTGAATTCTCCCATTTGCAGCAGTAGAGAATTTGCCCTATTACCTTTTTGATTCCTAAAATAGGAAACGAATAGCTGGTGTGGGCTCAACACAATAAACAATAGAACTTGTGGTTTTGCTGTAACATACCTAATAATCATTAACTAGCTCTGACACAAGGCATTTACTCTAGAATTGCTCCTCTTTCACTCTGTGTCTCAGCAGGTCTGTATTAAACAAGCTCTCCTAAGTACTGCCCAAGAGATCTGATTTCTGCCAGGCACATCTGAGAGGATGTATAAGTGTGGCCGTACACTTTCTTTTCTTTTTTTATTCTTTCTCTGATCCTTCTTTGCAGCATAAGCCATGCATTGTCTCTTAGGCCTTTTAGTTATCTGATTTTTTTGTCCTCTGCATAGTAATAACCACCACATCTTAGCACAAAAGGAGGTGGTTTGACTTGCCTTGCTACTGAGCCCTCTAATGCCCTGCCTCTAGCATGTTAGGGAGGAAGGGAGAGGCTCCTGTGGCATTGCCTTTGCTAGACTTGGCAGAGAAACATCTTCAATATTTGTTGCAAAGGCCTATATTGATTGTTAGTTGTTTATAGGGGAATATGCCACTACGCAGTAAAACATAGTCACTACTGACATACGTATATCATGGCCTAATTGTGAAGCAACTGTGTTGTGTGATAACATATCAGACAAAAATTTGGCCTCTAGCAATTTTGACGATGCTTCTGCATTGCCTGTTGCTCCATGAAGACCACAATGTCTTTGCCATGTTGTCAGAGGCAAAGCAACCTGGAACTGCATCTCCAGGGACCAGAGGTCCAGTGGGCAGGAGATGGAGGTTGTTTGATACAGATATGTATCTGATACAGTGCAAGTATTAGATGTCTCACAGAAAGTCTCAGTTTTTCTAGAATTTAGGAAAGATGCCACTCTTTCATGTGAGGAAATACTGCTGATGCCTTCTGACTGCTTCACTGCAGCCAGCCTGTGCTGCTCCTGCAGCTATTTCTACTAACAGATTAAAGGAGCTCACATTCTTTAAAGTCCAAATGTTAATAGGAATAAGGAGAAAAAGGTTTTGCTTGAAAATAGTAGCTAGAAAATACTTGCCTAGCAAGGCAACAGCAGAGGCCAGGGCAACTGTGGCATTGAGGCAGGTGTCATGATAGCTGTGGTGTTTTTGCTCTCTGGAGACACTGCACCTAGTCATTTCACCTCCTTCTCTCCACACTATATTTGGTCTGTTTGAATCTTAATTCTTTTGGGGGAAAGGTGTATATGGGTCATCTAAATGATACTTATAGTACCCCTAAGAATAACAGTTGCAACATCCAAGTCTTCGGTAAAAATTCACAATTGCCAGGAGGTTTGTTGTAATTCATTGGAAAAAAGAAACCTGATTTCTGACCAAAAAGAAGCCTGAATCTAATCAAATCCAAGCTAGGATTTGTGCTGGTGTAATTCAAGGGAGATCTATATTTGCCTGCTACCTGACAGACCTTTTGCCCCAAAGCAGTCACACTTGTCTGCTGCAGCTGAGGTCCTCACAATTTCCTTGATGGAAGGGGAAGGTGTCTGCTTTGGTCTTGCACATGATGGAGCTGGATGTAGCAGAGAGGATTTGTGCTTTCTGCAGTCTCTGGACACTGTTGAATGAGATGCAGTCACCCATGACTCAGAGGAGATGTCCTTCAATGAGTCACTGTCACCACTTCAGCAGAAAAGACGGATGGGCTTGAACCAGTCTAGCTCTGTTTATGCTCTCCAGCAAGGAGTCATCTCCTAAATGCCTGTCTTCCCTGGCCCTGACTTTACTCAAGGTGGCCATACTTGAGACGTTTAAACAAATCCAGTTTGCTTTTTCTCCCTCAGATCTCCCTCCTTAAATCCTTGCAATTCTCCCTGTTTACCTATAACTGAGGAAACAGGGAAAGAACAACTGTCACCCATTTCTTCAGTCCATCCTTTGACCTCAATTTCCTTGGCAGGCACTGGGTCAAACACCTACTTGCAAATAAGCTTCTTAAACCAGGAACTGTCTTGGAGGTTTGTCTGATTCCCATCACTTAGATCACTGCAGACAAATCACCTACAAAAGGGTCATGACCCTTAAGACGTCCCTTGGCAGACCCAAATGGCTCTATGTAGATCAGTGCACTGGCACACACGTGGCAACTGAGTCACACGACTTGCACCAAAGCCTACAAACTCACACATCTGTGTGCCCTATTTGCTTTTTGAATTTCAGGCCATTGCCCCTGTTTCACATGAGTGATTTCTTTGTGTGCTAGTTTGGGCAGCATGAGGGTAGGGAATGCAATGGAGAGGGTCATACTCGTATTCTTCCCTCAGTGTTTGTTTGCTGAAGCCAATGGGTACACTGACCTTCAGAAAATCCAGTCTGAGTACAGTTCACATTTGACCTTGTGTTCTGGATTTGCTTAACAAGTATGAAATAGCTAACTTATTGCTACTCTGGCAGCCATATTTTTTCAGTTACCTGAATGCTGTGTGCCTGTAAATCTTCTATTTTAATATCTTAAAATAATCTTATTTTTTTTAATATAAGATTGCTTTCATGATTTGGGTTTTTCTTGGCAACTTTTTTTGCCTCCCCGAGGAAGCAAAATAGCATGTTGTGAACCCTAATGCTGAGTTTCCTCCTGAGCTGTACTTCTCCTGGAGACCCAGTGAACCAGTAGACATCTCTTGAATCTAGAAGGGCAAGTTCTTCCCCAGACAGGAGAGCATCGAGAAAGTCCCCAGGTGGCCCTGGGTCCCCAGGCAATTGGAATAACATCAAATCAAACTTCAGAGATGTAGCTTAAGAGCTATTTTATATTGGTTCATTGTAAAGCACTCATTGTAGTCCACTGGATATTACAAAGCCAAGTGTCAAGGTGAGCTCGCTCACCAATTTGGTTTGGTAGCCTAGGTCAATGCTGATGGATTTGTACTAAAATGCTGGAAGTGGTCTAGATCTGCTGTGGGCAAAATGAGCAGAAGGGTGGTGATATTCCACACAGCTGATGAACAGAAACTGGTGGCCTGTGGCTTGCTTGGTTTGTTTGCTGTAGTCCTCTTGCTGTTGCCATCTAGGCAGCTACCTGGGATCCAGGACCGTGGGCTGCAGCCACATGGTGAAGGCCTCGTGGTGATTCTGGGCTTCTCAGGGCTTCACTGCAAGTGGAAAGAGAAAAGAAAGGAGGGGGACGAAAAAAAAAAAAACCCAAAAAACAC
>JAVCKT010010390.1:0-11320 GCA_032273925.1 Rhynchotus rufescens | reverse complement strand
TTTCTCTTTTTTTCTTTCTCTCTCTCTTTTTCTTTCTCTCTCTCTTTCTTTCTCTCTCTCTCTCTCTCTCTCTCTCTCTCTCTCTCTCTCTCTCTTTTCTCTCTTTTCTCTCTTTTCTCTCTTGTGTTGACAATTCTCCCTCCCCAAGGCAAGTGTTGAAAGTATTCATTTTAAGTCTTGAAGTAATTAAAACTGCTTTGGAATATTTTCACTGCTGTTGATTGTCCTTAAAGAAGCCTGTGTTCTTATATGTTGCAAGCTATCTTACTGCAAAAGAAATAAGTAAGGAACAGAAATGACCATTAGAATTAAGAGGAGGAAAGAGACTAAAATTTGCAAAAGGAGGAAAAGAGGAAGAAGAATAATGGAAAAAATACAGACTTATCATTTTCCTCTAAGTGCTTCAGTACTGATAACTAATGGAATTTAGCTACTTTTATCAGCCTTGCATTGATATTTCAAACCATGGATTCATCAAAATGCTAAAATTATAATTCTAGACTTAAAATGACTAACAAATCTACCAAACTTATTTTTTTTTTCTTACAGATATGGGAGGATTTAAAACTTTGCCATTGTGTGCTCAATGTCTTGCTAATTCTGCAGAATGGACATTGAACGAGCAGGCAGGGATAGGGAAGTCAGATGAACCTGGGAAATTGCAATGAATTAACGCCCACACTCCTGATCTGTGCAGCTACATGCAGCTATATTTGCCTACTCCAATCATTAGATGTAAATATGGGGGATCTACCACATTTTTCTCAAGTGCAAAAAGCTTAGAACCAAAACTCCAGGAGGGACTGAAATAGTTCTATCCACACTTGCCCTTCCAATACTAGTGAAGGCAGAGGGTAGACGAAACCCCAGAGGTGATGCAGACAGATGCAAGAGCCATCTAGTTCCTATCAGACTTACCCAATTTCCCAGTGTATCTCCTCAAACATGTCAGTGTCCCAAATACATCAGAAAATAATACCTTGTCTGTTTTTGTATGTTAGGAACTATGTGTGTGTGCTCTGCAGAAAAGAATGTATAGTTATCAATAATTAGAAGAAATAATGAAAGAATTAGTTTTGCTGTGTTTCAAGTAAAAGCCCTATATTTTCCAGTTTGTTCTTGCATGTATTTAGCACTTCTGCAGAGAGCATCCTCTCTGGAACCAGCTCACTTTATATTGGAAGTCAATGTCCTTTATTCTTGTTTATATTCACAACAGTTATAAGCTTATCATACATGCAAATGCATTAATCACAAGCTGTTATTGGTAGGCTTGACAACAATATTCTCCCTATTGTGTCTCATGGATTCTTGACTTCGAGCCCTCCCTATTCTCAATTATTTATTCTTGACGTATAAGCAGTTCCCTGATTCACAGGGCATGGATTCAACTTTCTGATTAGATGGGTGAAGTATTTTAAGAAGTATTTTAACCAGGAGAGCAATTAAAGGTAAATACACAGTGACGAACAGTGCTTTAGATTATCAGCTCTAGAAACTGGTGTAACTTTATTGGATAAAATGAAAGATAATATTTGATGTTATAACAACTGCTTTGTCACTACACAGTATCAAAGTGTTTCCAAAACCAAAAAAAGAGAGAAATTTCCCTAACCTGTATCCTATATAAAGCAAACGGAATAAAATATTAAAATACAGAAGAAAAGGGTAAATTTTTATGATTTGTACAAGTGTTAGATATTCTCTGTCTTATGACTTCTCAGAGTTATGAAAAAGGTGTTTGATGATGTGAATTATCTTCTAGGGGATAGTGAGACAGAGTACATTCAGGTGTTAGATACCTTGACACTCTGTTTGGCACCTACATTTTCCCATCAAGTAAAATTTGTATTACATAGTAAAATAAATTTTTCTTGCCACCTTATTACACTGCAGAGATATTCTAAGGCAGTACTCTAAGTACTGTAACTGACTAAATTTCATGAGTACATTGCATTTTTCTATGTGGAGCGTAAGGACAAAAGCAGATCAGAAGGAAAGCATTTGGCGGCATGAGTTACGGCTGGGGCTCGCACTGCAGATCAAGTGGAAATCGGGCTGTTTTTCTGGAGGGATCTTTTTCAAATGGCAACAACCCGCCCCATTTTAAACATACTTGCTTTCGAACAGATTTGAGCTTCACATTTCAAAAGAGGCTCATGAATTTCCAGATCTAACTGTGAAAAGAAATAATAAAATGTCATAGTTTCAGATAATAAGTATATTAAGAAAGAAAAAGAAAACTATGCAGGGATACAGAGAACAGATGAATCAAAAGCCTTCTCTAATTAAGAAAAAAAAGATTTTATATGTAATACATTTGGAGAAATTGAAATTAAAATGTCACTGTCTCATTTAACGTGTATAATTTCTATTAGTATTTAAAGGTATATTTTTTGCATTTAAATCTGTGAATATATATAGCTGTCACAGAGTGCTTTGACATTATTGCTAATTTAGCAGCCTTAGAATTGTGTGGAGCTGTGTATATCATGTGTGTGACAGGAAGGACTGGAAAATATGTGCATCTGACTTCTTTCTAAGTTGAGGAGAAAGAAAAGTGTTAGAACTGTATCCAAGATGACATAATATTAAGTATTTGCATTAGACCATTGTGAAATATAAAATAATAATTTTATTAATTATCAAATATTTCCTGCCTAGTAAAGTTAGCTTCACCAGGCATTGAGAGTTTTATTATTTCAGGTTTTTCTTGCTTTGTATTCAGTGTAGGGCACTGTGAAGTTTGCAGTGAGAGCCTCTGAAACGGGGTTTGAACTGGGAGGGAGGGCAGCTAAAATGAAAAACAGAAATGGCTGTTCTTTTTCGTTCTGAGTGAACAGAGAAATCCTAAATAGACGATCTGTTGAAAAGTCTTCACGGGCCAGATGCTTCAGCAATAGGAGGGCAGGTTCACAGAAATTTTTCCATCCAGCCATCTGAAAACTACAGCTTATTCTGGGAGCAAATCCATCAGAAAAACTGAAATTGAAGAGAGTTAAGATGCACAGGCTTTCCAGGAAAAATTCTTAAGAAAATACAATCAAGGTCATGTGAACCAAGTTACTTAAGGAAATTATGTTTGTTGTCCTTAGAGTAAGTAATAAATAACTGTAAGGAATAATAATACTCCTTAAAGTAAGCAATATTTAAGTTTCCAGCACCCAGCACCATACACAGAAATTAATGTGAATCTTAACTTATTGCCCCAAAGAGAAGGCCAAGATTTACTGAAGGTGCAAAATTTTGCTTTTGATAGTGATCAGTACAGGCATGGCAGTCAAAGTCTTGCTCACAGAAACACTGCTGAAGCTGGTTCAGAAATGGGAGTTCAGTCAAATGGAGCATTGGTGCAATTGATAAAAATGATTTAGTTGAAGTCTGTGCTGTGAATGAGTCAGTTACAGTGCTCCATGTTGTGTTAAAATATGGTTTTCCTCAACTCACAGACAGAGGTGCTTGAGTGTTACATGATTCTACATGTACATAAGGACAAAATTGCTGTCATATCTTACACATGTTGCAGAAACTCAAGATGAAAATCATTATATGGAGCTTTTTCAGATTTATAGCTATATCTTTTCTCTTAAGTTTCAAGAAAAGCAGTGCATTAGTGAATGCTTTTGTACTATGAATGAATTTGTCCACATTAAGTGAAATAAAAGAGCTTCTGTTCCAAACTCATCACACCTATTGCTGAAATACATTTTGTTTATTTCTCCAAGTCCATGTTTACCTAAATCCTCCCATGACTAAAGCCCTAAAACATTCCATGACTGTTGAATAAGAGTGAGAAAAGATCAAGTCCTACACCACTGATATGACAGAGAGTTTCATCTCATCATTGACTTTGAGAGGAATCAGGTAAAACTTAAAAGGCAGAGCTGACAAATTCATGGAGATCAGCTGGATCAAACTTTAAGGCTGAGGTGAACTCTGTCAGGGCACAAAACATCTTTTAACTGTTCTCTTCAGCTGAAAACTGTTTCAGTACAAATACATTAAAAAGCTTTTTTTTTTTTTTCTGAAGAACTGTGAATTTACTAAGAATTCCATTCTGATTTATAGAGATCCAATCTGCAAGGAGAGGATAAAAATGAGTTATGGGCTGTCCCTCTGCAGGGTCCTGCTCTCAGACTGCGTGATGAGGATGGCCCAAGAGCAGAGCCCAGTGGTGACTTCAGCGTGACCATGAGGCTCAATGAGTCTCAGAGGTCCATGTTTGCTGCCAGGGATCCTGGGCAGTTGCAGGTGCCTTTGTATGTGTGAAAGACAGCCACTTAAAACACTCTTACAACTGAGCTCCTATTTCCACCTTCTTTTAGTGGTGGTGAATTTTCCTTATTCCCTGCTCCACTAGGACGTGATTTTTTAAAGTACACTGAAAGGGGCCCTGATTTGGATATTTTTGAATTACAAAGAGCATATGTTTCCCATTTTAAGGAATGTCAGCCTAAGCATTTAATTGAGAAGTAGGTACATCTGGTGTTTTAACTAAATATATTGTAGTTGTTGTCAGCCTTTCCAAGTGAAAATTTTAATTTCCATACAGCCACAGATTCCACAAATTACAAGCACAAACCATGTCCACAGTGCCTCATAGTTGCTTTAATCCTGAATCCAAAAACATGCCATTATTTTTTCCTTGGGTCTATATGTCAGAAATAAAGAAAGAAAGAAAGGACAGCATCAGAATCATGCTAAACATTTTTTTTTATTTATTTTGCTCTCTATAAGAATGAATTTTGAATTTCTAAGATCAAAAAAGCCCAGAGCACATCTGTAAATGATAGCTCAGCTCTCCTGAGGAAAACTGCTTCATTGGTCTTATTACCTCAGCCTTGTGTGCCTGCCTGGAAACTAAATAAACAAATACTTTGCCAAGATGAAACATCAAAAATACAGAGTACAGAGTTTGACTTGAGATGCTGTAGATTTAGCTCCCAAGCTAAGATGGGCTGTTAACCAAGGTTGATAGGACATGTTCCAGGATAAAATCATATAAAAGCTAAGCACTGCAGTTTAGCATTTAGCTGCATAGTCCTTGCAGCTAAATAGACAAACCAATTGTTTGTCCACTGTCCAATTGTTTCAAAGAATATATTATAAAAAGATGTTAAACAATAACTTCAGCATCTTTTATTTTTCTGTTAGTATTCTCTAACTCTGCCATTGAAACTAGTACGTCTAGTACTAAGTATATTAGCTAGAGGAAATATTAGGCTTCATCTTGTCCAGAATCACCATTGTTATGTTATGTTATGTTATGTTATGTTATGTTATGTTATGTTATGTTATGTTATGTTATGTGAGTCCCATAATGTACCTCTCTTGCCAGGAAGAGACACAGGCCAAAGGCTAAATCACAGCTTTGCTCCGCTTAGGAAGCTTAACAAAGGTGCCCTTCTCCTCACAACGGATAAATCAGTTCCCACTGTGGTAAGGTCCCATATACTGCTTAAATATTTTATAAAATATATGCAATATTTTACCTAAAAGTCCTAGTTCATAAACAAGCTACAGGATTCTGTGCAGTTGATAGGGATAACGTATAATCTGAAGTCAAGTATACTGCTTTTGTTTTTAGGAAAAACATTTTTTTTGAAAAGAATAGCATGACATATATCTTCTGATAGTGGATAGTCACCCACAACATTAAGATAAAGAGCAAGTGTCCCTGGGACAGAAGTTTATTTACATGGTCCTATGAAAAAGTTGTTTTTAGGATTTTTCAGATGTAGGGCATCATTCTTACTAAAACTGAGGTGACTACTAGACTTGCAATTACATACTATATATTAAATATCCTGTGCTTGTAAAGGTAATTGGCTTATATTATCACCAGTTTCAAGAAGCAAGAAATGTACATTAACACATATCACAATAATCAATGTGAATTGAGAATCCAGAATGAGCATCCAGTTTGTATGCTGAAAGAAACATTAACAGCAATTTTAAATGCAACTGGTAAGCTCAGATCATAAAATTATTACTACATTTATGCTGCAAAAATTGATATGTCATTAATGCCTCTCTGTTAGAGCAATTTCTCCTGATGAGACCTACCTGACAAGGTGGTCATTAAATTCCAAAGGGCAACTCTTGAGCTTGAAACACCTCAGGGCAATGCCCTGACTATAGCCGAGGTGATCAAGGGGATTTGGATCTGGAGAAGTGGCAATTTGCCAAAGGCTGACACAGAAGCTAAGTGTTAGCAGATATAAACAGTATGAAGCCTTGTGGAGATGTTAAGAGCATTTAATCAGGGGAAGCGTGTGGGAGTCAGGTTTGGATCCAGGAACAAAGCGCTCAGAGGGTGATGTTCAAAGTGCTTTGGGAAGCCACCCGCTGGGTGTAAGATATCCCAGAGGCGAGTTCTTTCGAACCCCAAGTCCTAGAAGCACTGGGATCTTCTAGGTGAATTTCTTCAGCTGGAAAGAAGGGGAATTGAAGCATGTTTCTGACATCTTGAACCACGAGAGTTTTCCAAACGGCAGACATGTGATCCTCAGGGTGCCAGTACTGCATGTCCAAGTCGTCTCTCTGCCTCGAGGTCAAAGATTGAGGAATGTCTACTGAGAAGTGCAGGATTAAGTAGAAATGTGACTGTAATGCAGCCAGTGGGCATAGTCCAAAGGCAAAGATTAATCCTTTCCCTCCTCCAGGGTACTATGAAGAAAGGTGAGGAGGAGAGGATGATTGTTCTAGCATAAAATCTGGATTTCCCTGCCTGTGTTGCTAACCTTTTTTGACTGGTTGTCACCTCAGCTCAGTGCTGTAGTGTGCAATAGGCCACTTACAGCTCTATCCATGGTCCCTGGCTAATCTTGCATGGCAGGAGCAGACACTCTCCCATGCATGTGTGACCCCTGGGCTTGATTATTATCTAAAGGAATGAGACGACTAATCTGAAAAATGCTCCAACTGGTTCAGCATACAACAGGCGAGCAATGCACATTGCTGAGGAGACAGCACTCCCATGGCCTGCTCTCTGGGAGATGGATCCTTGTCAAAATCAGAGCCAGACAGAGGTTTTCAGTGCCCTGCATCAAAGCCTTCTCTAGGACTGACCAAGTAACTTGAAACACTATCTTTTTCTGTGTGCTTTTGACATTTCACATATTTTGTGTGCACACGAGAATGTTACCCTCAATGGTAAGATATGTCCATCTGAGGGGTGGGGATTTCTTCCCAGTTGGCTCTCATTTCTGGATGTTACCCTGCAAATGGTCAGAATTGCCATACGCCTCATCATTTTTGAAACAAAGTGCAGTTAATGCCCTGAGCTAATCCTCTTGCAATATCAGACCTAGTCAAAGAGCTGTTTCAAGGCTGGAGATTATGAGAGACAGACTTTGAATTCTCTCAGTGGTGCTCAGAAGAGGTGAGAAGTCTGGTTCTACTGAAGGTGAAACTGAGTGCATCCACACTATGGAATAACTTTTTTTCCTAGTTTGGTCCCAGGATACATTCTGAAGCGAGTTGGTTATTTCTGTCCAAAAAGAGACCTAGATGGCAACTGACCTGGTAATTTGTTCTAGGGTCTGCTTAGACAGACTATATGGATGCAGCCCACACAAATGTTGACTCCATCCATCTAGGCCATTCCTCCTACATTATTCCATGTGGTAATGCAGCACATATCCTTTGTGTCATGATATAAGGAGCAAGCCATACTAGACTGCAGCACAGCCTTCGCATTATTTTAGACATTGTGAACTGGAAAATGATGACAAATTGTTAGTCTATCCTGGAGTCACAGTTGCCACACATGGGTCCTGCATCTGGCATGATGCAGCCCATTTATCTTGGGGAAAGAGGCACTAGTCATGAGCTACTGGGTGCAAGGTACTTCATCACTTGATCTAAAGGCATCTCTTCTGGAGGGCTGCACATGCAGCTATCACGTCCCAGCAGGCACAATGAGGTCAGTGCTGGCTCTTCTTATTCTGCCAGTAAATACTGAGATTCCTCAGCCGCTGATATGGGAGACGTACTGTGAGGCCATCTGGAGATGTCAAGTGACAAAAGATCTTCATGTATTGTCTAGACCTTTGACTCACTGGGAATGTGGAGAAAGAAAGTTGAGGAGACACCTGTCTTCAAGGGCATAGATGATAGAAGCAGCAGGAAAATAAGAAGGCATCACGTCAGTGACATTGCTTTGCAGAAGTGATCACAGATGAATTGTTTTCCAAAAAGTCTCCTGATATATTCTTTCCCTTTTATGTATTTGGTAGAAATGAGATATGTAGTGCTCTATCATTAATAATCCAGTTTGTCTTGTAAATGAGCCAGGGGAGGTTTATAACTCATAATGCCTCCTCATCACTGTCCAGCTGAGGATCACGTGTAAACTAGTTTTAGGAAATGTAAAATGAGCTCAGTAAGCATTTTTTTTCCCTGAAAACAATGTGCCACAGTTCCAAGCCTGACTAGCCTGGGGAAAACTGGTGGGTGTTTATAGCAGTAAAATAACATCTTGCAATTAATTATCAAAATCTAATTCCCGAAGAGAAAAAAAAAGTACACTGATATACATATGTGCTTATGTAGGGATTGCTTGACTCTCCAGAAAAAGAGCTAGATCTTGGGAGGCTGAACCATGAGAGCTGCGCAGTAGCTGACACTAGCACATTTTAGGACAGGAAGTGAAGAACAACAGCACACTCAAGAGGACTTCAAACTCTGCTTTTATCAGAAGTCTATGGCAAGTAGGACAACTTTCTAGATGTTGCCTGTGACTACCCATTTGATACAGAGAATTTTAGAGGATGCATTAGTATCAATGGTGCTGTCATTACTTTCCACAACTTCCATGTACAGATCTGTCCTGCTCTACTTTTGCTTACATGTTGGGCAGGCACGTGTGGGTCAGTTACTCTCTTGTTGTTCTCTGCATTCCTGTGGTTAAGACTTTCTTATACTGCTTTTTTAAATACACAGTAAATTACTTTCCATATCATTTTCCTGAAAATAGTTATTGTGATAGCCTACTATCATTTTTTTTAATTTTGCAGGACAAAGAAATAGATGGAATGTATGATTCTGAATTAAACATATTAAAATAGTATAAAAAAATTTCTTTGACCATATAATTTATTTTTTTGGCAATATTCTTCCTGGCAATAAAACCAGCTCCAAAACACTTTGCAACAATTATTCCAGTACTTTTCCAGCTGACATCAGCCAGGACTGTGCCTCCATAGAGACAGAAAGACTAGTGTATTTATATAACTATGCTGAGGGAATGTATCTATATGCAAACTGTTCTACATTTCACTTAAAACATTGAACGCATTTTCTTTTTGCTTATTTAGTGTCAGGATTATATGCTTGAGATTAAAAAATCAAATTTGTCTAGTTACTAGAATCATATGGCATGAATTATGTGCCAGGTACAGTTTGTGAAAATCATTAAGATGCTTTGTTCTCAGTTTTGGGATTTCTTTTACTAATAATTTATAACTTTGGCAAAAGAATCGGTAACAGTATCAAAGGCCTAAAAATTAGAAAATAAAGAGAAAAATATGAAGCACTGTTACCCAATCAAGCAGATATTTAGGAAATAAGTGTGCTCACATAGAAGACAAATAAGTTATTTTTTGACATGTAACACAAATGGAACAGACTTTCACTGCAATTTGTGCAATTATCACCTACTTTGGTAGGTGAATTTTAGCTCAGATGCCAAAAATGCAATAGATCCCTGTGTATATATATAAAGGCATGTTGTGAATTTACAAGGGTGCAATTGCTATGTGTCAGAATTAATTAAAATACAGTTGGAAGATGAAGAGAGAGAAAAGACAAGAGTAATAATAATAATATCTAGTGGCTACACAGGAAGGTATGTAATCACATTCATGTTAATGAATCTAAAGTTCAAAAGCTGCCTACTGCAATCTCTAGCTAAAGATGCCATTAGATAATTGAAGAGTGAGAGGACTGTGTAAAATATCCAATCATATTCTAAATACTGAAGTAGGAAGTTGAATTGATCTATATGTACGCTGGAACAGATTGCTCTTATAAATCTATTTACTATAGACATATTTTATTTTGATAGTGGAAACTAAACCAAAATGTTCTTATGTAGGCATTTTTGTTAAAGAAAAAAATTAAATGGCAAGAAGTTGGAGATAATACAACAAATCCTGCTATTGAAGGTATATATTTTAATAGTTATCTGTTTATTTCTTCTGTTTGATTCTTCATGGTGTGACCATTGTTGTATGTGGCAATTATATCATACTTGGATGTTCTCTTTGCTTTTACTTCTTTATTGTAGTTTTCTGTAAGGAAAAGTATGACAAGTCACACTATGGGGATGACTGGCTAAGGCATCAAAAGCAATCTTGCCTTAAGCTTATTTCTATATTGCATAAGATTTGAATCATACCAAATGTTTGTCCTTATAATACAATCCTTGTTCTTACTGAACTGCCATTGACTACTGCTCTGAATGATCAATTTGAGACCATATTTGCTTTCATTAATGCCAAGAGCGTGCTTGTCATCAAAGAGAGTCGATTCAGTTCCTAAAAAAAAAAAAAAAGAGAGAGAGATGTTAGTATTCATATGTATGTGTTACTTTTGGTTCTAGGGCAGATTTTGTAGAAAGTCTGTTTGGATGCAATGCAAAAGCTTTGGAAAAAGTAATAAAGCAGATAAGATTGTGTGTCTGTCACTGCTCAAGATAAAACAATGTTTTTGATAAAAGATCCTGCATATTCTGAGTATTCTTCTGCTACAGTTTTACCAATATAAGTGTGTCAGTAATGCAGGCTTAGGGAATACTTGGGCGGGGAAGAAAAATAATTTCATTGTTGAAATGACTATAAAAATGAGCTATTAAAGGGTTTGTTTTACTATCTACTTGCAGGAATTTTGCATCAGAAGTAGTCTACTTAGGCCAGTGCCTCATTAAGGATATCAAAATCTGACAAGTGGCTTTAAAAAAAAGTTACTTGATATTATGCAAATTAATTAGCTTTAGTTTTACCCCTAGATATGCTTTTGCTTGTTTGTTTTTGGCCTTTTTACAAGCTAATCATCTAGACTGGATATGGACAGTGCATCTGCTTCTCCTGTTTCTCTCCTCCTTATGAGCTTTTGGGCTTTCTCACTAGAAAGTGTGAGCTAAAGGAAATGTTATGCTTTGCAAACTGGCGTGTTAAGTAGGTGGTACAAAGGCATGGGTTCTAATGTCTTTGCTTTTTTAGAGTTAAGAAATATTTTTAAGAAAAAAAATTAATTGAAATGTTGCATTATGATCTTTTGGGATTGCTGGTGTTACAAAAATGTGATAACTTTTGAA
>JAVCKT010010389.1:0-21747 GCA_032273925.1 Rhynchotus rufescens | reverse complement strand
CCCATGTGCTTCAAATACCTTTTTATTTTATTTTTTTTCTTCTCCCCCTCAGTTTACTCAGCTAGTGTTAGTATTAATTCCAAAAATTGAAAGGTACATCAGGCAGTGCTGAACTGTGTCAGATAATGTGGCAGCTTGAAGTAAAGGCTGGCAGCTACAGCCCCAAATTCTTCCATCAAAAGTTTCTTTTGATTTTAATGGATATGAATCGTAAAAGATGTCATAATCTGATAAATAGATAGCAGATTGTCAAATGATATGAGTAGCATGGGGATTTTTCTGTAAACCTGAATACAGTGTTTGCATTTTGTAATTTATTTCCATGAAAGCAAGATAAAAAAAATAATGATCAAGGATACAGATTAATCCGAGCTGCCGTTACCGCCTTTGATGTTTGGCAGGGGGATCTCTGTGGTAGCGGCTGTAGAGGACGGGGAGGCAGATCCAAAGGCGGAGGCTTTCGAGGCCGGGCCGCGCTGCTGCCGGTGTCGTGCTGGTGAAAGCGGAACAAGAGGCCGTCTTAAAGCCTCCTTGAGGAACACTCCTGTATAGGTGTTAATGTGCTGCTTCCCCTCCGCCTTAAGCAACCCTGTTGGTTTGTGGATCAGAGCTGAACTATATAGCATAACACTTTAGTCATAAACTCGGATACAGTTACTTGATGATCACTGCTTTTAGCCTCTCCCTCTCAGTCTCTGCTGCCTTGACAGAGCTTTGGATTCCTGGGGTAAAAATGGCAGGAAGAGCATCTTGACTGTTGGACTGTTAAATGAAATAGTCCAAACCCATGCATGGCAAGGAATGAGCGAGTAGCTGTGTGTGACTGATGAAAAATTTTTCCTGCTCCATGCACTGCTAAGTATGGGCAGCCAGGACTCAGTGACCAAACAGCAGAGCCAGAGATGTCATGGATGGAAGTGTTAGACAGTGCAGAGAATGCCCAGGTCACAGAAATCCTGTGTTATGCCCATAAACTAAGCTCTCCTCCGCTTCTTGAATACTAACATATTCGTCTATTAAGAGTGCAGCAAGGGATATGGGACCTAGGTGGAACTGTCTGGAACTCCAGTCCTAGTGATGTAGTGATGCTTGGAAATATATGGATTTATTAGCCTTTAAATATTTTCTCTATATTATCTGCCTTGCAAATGGAATAAGTATTCCTGTTCTTTCATGTTCTTTTCATGTTTTTGAAACTTTACTTTTCACTCCTGAGAGTTAGTTGCTTGAAATATTGATAGATATGTTTTATAAATCTGATTATCTGCTGCTGTTGCCATTTCATTTCACTTACAGAGGAACTCAAGGTAGTTAGAGACACTTTGTTCCTGTTATTTCATATGTAGATGTTGTTAGGGAGAGGGAGATGCAAGAGACGTGAGACAATATTCAGGAGAAAGAACACTTGATAGCTGCGAATATAAAGCTTAACGTTTGGAAAAGCACTATGCTCACCCAGAAAGGTATCTCCTAAATGGCCATCAATAGAAAGCTGAATAATAGATTGTGCTGATATTTCATACTTTGGGTTGTTTGTACTCTGAGCTACTTCTTCTGAGCGTTCAATTTGAAGAAAGTCTGGGAACTTCCAAACCTGGTGTCTGGATAATCAAGTGTTACCTTCTATTAAAAAAATCATAAATTTGTAATTTTTAACTTTACTTGGCAATTTCCGTAGTACATGGGCATCCCTTTAGTTTTTGACTATGATCTTGGTTTCTCAGACTTGTTGGAGTACAGGAAACATGGGGGATACAGTGACGTAAAATGGCATGAAAATAAATGTAAATAAATGAGGTTTAGTTTAAAATTTGCCTGGAGCACTGGGCAGAGAGCCAAAATGAATTAAGCAATGGGATTCTTAGCATGAGTATGAGGGAAAGAAGTTTCAGAGATTAAGACCATTTTCTGTGTGGCCAGTGGTTATTGCTTAGGCTTAATTTTAGCTGTGTAGATTTCATAAGCCTGCGAGCTAAAAATGAGGAGGTGACTAATCCAGTTGTCTTTGAAGTGACTGAAAAATATCTTCATTTATTAACACATCTTTTTGAGATATTATGTAATGTTAGGGTAAGCAAGCAATCTATTAAGACCCTTCAGAAACTAAAAGCGTAAATAGAAACAATAGCAAAGCTGTAGTGTGATCTTTGTGCTGCCCTTTGGGGTACAAAATACGTAATCCACAGCCTAGGAGCGTTCCTGGCGCCGAAGCCCTTCAGGAAGCAGGAGAGGATTAGCTTGGTCGGAGGGATTTCTGTTGTCATCCTGATTGCAGCCCGTTTTTTCCAGCATGCCAACCGTGATGCACGTCTCTGGAGCAGGGCGGGAGGTACCTGCCCCGGTGGTGCTGGAGCAGCGGCAGCTTCTGCGCAGCGTGAGGGAAGGGGGGACGCCGGGAGCACAGGGCTCTTTCTTCTGCCCCACACTGAGGTCCCGTTCACCTTGCGATGAATGATCTGTCTCTGCTGGATCAGACAGGCCAGCGAGGCCTGTGTCAAAAGGGCCTTTTCAATTTGTTATCCTAGCAGCTGGTTCTCTTCCATTGCCTTTGCTTACTGTACATCTGGAAGAAGACTTCTTGCAGCTGGGAGCCATTTCACGTCTAAACCACATCCCCCGTCCCTAGCAGAAATACTCTTTTGGCAGCAAATGTCAAGCAAACCCTTAATTGGTTATTAATTAGGAAAATTAAATTATGAATTTGTAGAGAATCTGACACTGGATTTGTTTTTATACTTTTATCTCCTATACCTGTTATTTTACTGTTTATATTTGCAGTAGAATCTGGCATTCTGGGAAATGCAGGGACTGTTGTTTTTCTTTTTGTGAAAAAAGGATCTTTTGTTTAAAAGATAAGAACATATCCCACAGACAGTAAATGTTAGTGATTAAAAGGGGAAGCACAGGTAGCTTAAAGCCAACATTGAAAAGCTGGTAGCACCAAAGATAATGTAAAACTCTCTTATATGGCCAGACTTTTACCTTGGTGCCTACTGTAGCCTTTTAAATCATTTTCTGAGTGATTCGGTAGAAGTTGTTTTTGAAAGCTGCTAAAAATGTTAGTGTCCAGTGAAGCTAGTGCCAGTAAAATGAGGTCATTTTTATTTACAAGCTGAACTTGAAGTATTTGGCTTTTGCTTCAGTGTGTTTGACCTACAGGACTGACGGTCAGGTTTATCCTGCTTATGAATTACTTAAAATACCAGGTAATGATAATAGCCTTAATTGTCATTTTATATTAAATGGAAAAAAAATAGTTTCATTCTAGATACATTGGGCATAAGGAAAACTAACTTAAAGTTAAAAAGGCCTTTCATTTGTAAGTGTATTCCAAAAATGTATTTTCCTTAAGTGCTGCAATTTTAATCTTCTGCGCTCATCTTTTTGCTAAAAATAGAAGCCATTTTCTTAGTGATTGTTTTAGAATGTCGGTTGGAAAATAATTGTGAGTGTAAAGTTAGCAAGAAAGAGTACTCGAGAAAAAGAATAAAAAGCAGCCATTCATCTGGTGAGCAGGTTAATTTTGAGGTAATTTATTCTACTCCCTTAATTTCTTGCCTAGACAAATTGAAATTCTCTGTGCGGTGTCCTTGAAAGGAATCTTATCCCGGTTGTGTCAGTGCAGGCTCCAGGCACCGTGTGTTTGGTCAACAAGCAACAGTGGGTGGTCAGGCTGGAGCACAGGACAAGGGCCCGCTGTGCACAGGAAAAACTGTTCAAAGGTGTTTAAGGGTGGTAAGGAAGTCTGCCGCCCTTCAGAGAGTCCGGGGGCTGCAGAGCAGCCTTCCCTCGCTATTGTGCCCTGTGAGAAAATCCACTGGAAGAGGCAGAGCGGATGAAAGAATACAGTAGCTGCATTCACCTGGCTGCACATCTGTAGAGCCCGCGTTGTTTTCCTGATTCTTGCTCATGCCCGGCCTCCGTTTGTACAGTCAGCCTGTGTAGGGACTGCTGCTCCACTTGCCCGCCTTGAAAACCGGATTGAAAAGTCCCTCAGAATGAAGTCTGTCGCTTGCCATTAAGATGCTTTGCTTTTTTGTCATTCCAAACGTCCTGGCCCTATATTATCCCCTGGTAAGTCAGTATCTGTTTCAAAAGTCATTTCAGGAGCTTTAGCTGAGTGTTGCGTAAGTGACGTGACAGGCTAAGGGAAGAAAACATGGGTATGCCTGACTCCCAAAAGAAACCTCGTTCTCCTAGACCACAGGGAGATAAAGAAATAAGCTGAGTGGAGAGTTTTGGAACGATGGACAATGCAGAACCATTTCTATGCACACTTCGGAATAGTTTTGCAATATAAAAGCCCTATTACTTTTAAAGGTATAAATCACTGAGTATTCTACGGATCTGGAAAAAAGTGTTTTAGATAAATCTCGTGCTAGCCTTATTTTTCATTAAGGCTATAAAATGAAGTGTGCCTATAACGTATAGATAACATGCACAAAAAATGGGATCGAGGTAAAAGTATAACCTGCAATTAGGAGCCAACACAGGTGACTAAAGGACATGAATGCAGAGACAGAAAAAAAGGACCTCAAAACCACTGGTAGGTGGAGAGGGAGCTTGTTCTGGTGAGATCCTACTGGGCAAGAACAGGAGACCTGAACAAAACCCTTGTGCCATTTCTATTTCATGTGGTACCGGAAGGCTTTTACTTCATTTTACACACCTTGAAAATACCTGTGTGCAAAAGAAGTTGAAATGCAGGAAAATCATTAAATTTTTTTTGAAAGCAATTTTAAAATCCTTAAAGCTGCTGCTAATTTGATCTTTTCATGGTTTTGCAGTTGTAAATGTAATAGTATATAATAATATAATAATAGCATATAATATTTCTATAATAATCATATGTAATAATCATTGTATATAATTATATATTATATACAATATATAATAGTAATATAATAATATAGTGTATAATGTAGGATAGTAATTAGTATACAGTAATATATAATAATATAGTATATTTAATATATAATAATAGAGTATATTTAACTATGTTTCTGGTTTGTCATCATTGTTGGGTAGAAGATGAGAAGACAGTGCATGTGGTTTTCCTGTGTGTCTTCAGTTGAATACACCAGGGTCACTCAAAGACACACTCCATGTAGATCTGGGGAAAAAAGATTTCTATAACATCAAAGATGCCAGAATGTAGTATTAATTCTGCTTGTACAGTATCATAAAGCCTGTAAGCACAGTATAAAGTTAACTTGTTGAAATTTGAGATTATTGATAGCCTATACTCAGCTTCAAAATGCAGAAATCGCATGCAAACCAAGTTACAAATAAACACTAAATTATTATTTGCAGTGTTTCATGTAACTTCATAATTATTAGCCTAGGCTGTAGACAGTGATACTAATGCATTATATTGCATTATGTTGCTGCGTTTAAGGCCTCGGCTCCCGGGAGGGAGCGCGGTGGGGACCAGTCGTGCGCAGTCCTCGAGCGCTACCTCCTGGCCGCGGCGCCGGCGCCGCTAATGCGCTCCAGATGTGCCTTGGTCCTGAGGGTATCTGTGCTGTTGTAGCTCCCTGCTGCTCTGTTGTACTTGCTTGTAACGCTAGACAACCAATTAAGAAATTAGCTCACGTTAAACTGTCTTTTCCTGGTACGGCTGCAAACTGGCGATGTGGTTTTTCTGGGGGAACAAGAGCGTATTCTTTATGTGTTTTCTGTTACGGGGGAGTATATAAACCATTTGGGCAGCGGGGGGTTAGTAGATCATCAGCAATACAGAATTTTCAGGTTTTCGGCTACCTCGGGCAAAGGGTTTTAATTGAACTAATTGACATTAAGATGTTTTTGTAAGTATGTCTGTTTTGCTTAATTCTGAGGTTTAATGGGCACTGTCATTTTTAGAGACCATCTGTTTACACGAAATTCCTCGTATTAACAAGGTGTTTGAAAGGTGAGAGCGTAAATTCCATATGTAGACATCAAAGAGGGAAGTTTCGGTCTATCACGGGGTTTTTCTAAATGTAGTTTATGTGAAAATAGCATTATTATTCTTTAATATATGTTTAAAGCAGCATTTCTTACATTTCCTTCAAATTCTGGTGTCTGTCCTTTTTTCCCTTTTTTTCCCCCAACGAAATAAAATGCAGATAAATTGAGTCTTAGAAGTGGTTAAATTCTTATGGAAGCCACAGAACTGTGTGATGAACTTAAAATTTCCTAGGATCTTCTGTACAAATTTTTTATATACTGGCTAGAATCATGTTTGTTGCATGCTCTTTCATGGACTTTTATTTTTTATTATTCCTTAGAGAGAAAAATTTGTTTTGTTTTTGCTTCATTCTGCAAGATTTCTGGAATGTTTTTACAGATGTCAATTATTGCAAATTTGCAACATATAACATGAGTCTTAGAAGCTATAGGCGTTTAACTGATAAATACAGAAGATGCATGTCCTCACACAGATCTCCGAGTTGCTAAGATCAGAGTGGGCAGTTGCATAATACTTGGTCATAATGAACTATTTGCATTTGGAATATATTTGCCTGCCTACTTTAAAGCTTTTGATAGTTTCTTTTTGTTTTCCTTCCCCTCTGTTCTATATTTGTTCAGTTCATTCAAAAGGGAAGGTCTTTCCTGGAATTCCTGGTCAAACCCATTGTAGAACTTGCCTGTGGTGGTGGCAGGTAGTTAGCAAAGTCACTGCAGCTCATGCCATGTTGCTGAAAGCTCTTCAGGTTAAAAGGTGTCAGGTGTCATGTAAGTGACATAGGGCTAAAATAATCAACAGTTAGCAGACAATGTTCAATGGAGTATTTTGTCACCACCGTTAACTATGTAGCAACTGGATGTATTTACATCAGTGTTTTACAGTGTTAACAGTAATATGATGAATGTAGGAACTGCATAGCAATAGCTCTGTAATGGTGGTATCTCAGAGAGGCCATAGTGAAAGGCCACAGGAGATTTATTAAAAAAAAAAATAATAATAAAGGATTATGAGAGGAAGGACTTCTTCAGAAAAGAATTGTACTCCCACACTGTCAACCTTTCGGAAGTTTACACCCATTACTTGCACTTGTAGAGCATTGAGAGAGAAGTGGTGGATCCAAGAATGATGTTTTCCAAATGGTACTGGTGGCTACTGCTACAGGAGTCAGTAACAGACTTACTGAACTGCATTGGTGTAGATGCAATTATTGGTGTAAATAATCTAATTAGCTAGGATTAAGAATGTTTTTGCAGGATAACTCAAATCATTTCTGAGTTAAAATAGAATTCAGCATCAATATGCAATTCCTATCAATCTATATGCAATATCTCTTATTATTTTTTCTTCCCCCTAGGCAATTCACTGCTCCACAGCCCAATGCTGGACTTGGACAGCGACGTGCGCCCCTCTCCCATCGGCCATCTCAGTCAAACCGCTTCGCTCAAGAGGGGCAGCAGCTTCCAGTCTGGCCGGGAGGATGGTAGGCACTCGTTTGGTTTGCAAAAAGCAAATACACGGTTGCTTGTGTCCAGTCTGCAGTGCAGTCCAAGACAAACAAAACCAACAAGACAACAGGGAAACACACAGAAGCCCAGAGCCTCTGTTTGTTCATTCTTTTGGTGTGTTCGTAGACAGCAAATCTCCAGTCAGCAGTTGGCCAATATTACTCATTGCTGTAGATTGTCTTAGTCCTCTGAAAAGACAAATTCTTAGAGGCAAATTCTGAAACTTCAGTCAGATCTCTTGATAGGATCTTAAAGTTCTTTTTTTTCTCATGTAGTATCACTACTTAACAATGGAATCCTTTGCTTTTTGGCAGTAAAGAACACTTTGTAACTGAAATTTGCTTCTTAAAGTATAGTCTAGGTATTCCTCCTTCCTACACCCAGATTTTTTTTTCTCATATATGTAAGCTGCTCCTTTTTCTTTGCTGTTACTTATCATTTGTGCTTGCTTGAAGGACACACCTGCTGCTGCTGCTTTGCAGGTTCCGTAGCCAGCAGTCAGAACCAAGTTTCAAAGGCAGCTCTAGGATCAGAGCATCCTAATCCCTTAGGAGCCTAATCCCTGAGTTCCTTTAGAAGTCACAAAGATCCTGTACTCAGAATAAGTTGCCTCTGCCTCACCCTCTGGTGCACATTCCCACCTAATGCCTAGGAAGAGTGAGGGCTCCAGCAATCTTCACTTTCTCTGGATGGAGAACCAAAATAAAGCAGCCACTCAATACTTCTATAGAAGCTGCAGTTCAAATGTGACATGATGTGCTCCCTTTTCTTGTTACTAGGCTTCTTGTACATCAGTACATTTCGCAGCACATTTGAGAGCACATTTGAAATCTATTTTCCTGCCACCCTCCACCGTGACTCACCATGATCATCCAAAAGATCATTTGAGCAAATTATTTTGAATTCCAAATTGTAGCACTGAGGTCACATGCAGCTCTGGTGACAGAAATGTGAACAGTAACTAGCTAGTGACTGGCTGGTTCAACACAGGGAAACACTGTGATAATTATTATTTTATACCCTCACTTTACAAATCAGTGGTCATTTTACCCTGACTCCTGTTGATTCGTGAAGCAGAACGAGGATTTGTAGATCATTAGATACAAAATAAAGGCAGCTCTGTGCTGACTACCACTGCCAGGGATCAGAACAGCTTGAAAGCCTGGTACCGTTTGCTTTTCCAGCTGTCAGGTTTCTCAACAGCTTTAATACAGATTGGAGTTTTCTGTAGCTACACAGTCAAAATATCTTGAAGGTATGTCCAGAATGTCCTTTTGAGTTGACGTGCAGTAGCTTGCTCCACCATATACCTGCCTTCTGCCAACTGAGGAGCGAGACAGGTTCTGAAAGAAGTCAGAAGTCCTGCAGAGTAAAAGCATTTCCTAAGTGAAATAAACCTGGGCAGTGTATTTGTTGTTGGCAATATACATCCCTTGTTATAACTTTAGGTGGATGCTGAAGCACATGACAAAGATGAGAGCCACATTTAGACTTTTATATATTGTGAGATTTCTGTGTAGTGGTTTCTTTTCTTTTTGGGGAGGAGGAGCGAACGTGTTGTCCAAAAACTAACGGAGAATTCCTGGGTGTTATTGTTTTTGTTGTTTTATGAGAGGAAATTAATTTTGGCTAGTGGAGATACTTATCCATCCACTGAACAAGTGAACCAGTAAATGAGCTGCAGCTCTGTAAATGGGTATCACAGTGTGCTTTGTAAATGGGTATCACAGCGTTTTATTCAAAAGTCCAAAAGTCGGTGTTTTCCTTTTTCTCCTAATTTTATATGAAATCTAACAGTCGTAGATGGAATTATTTACACATCCTGTTTTGCTAAAGCATAATTAAGACAGATTTATTTGGAGAAGTCAGATGGTTATAGAGCAGGATTTCCCAGAGTTGCCTTTACTTTACATATGCATCAGCACCTTTGCCCTGCCTCTTTTCAGCTTTCGTTTTACTTTTTTCCCAACCTCACTTTTACCCTCAATAAGAAGCTGATAGAAGTTACCTTCTGCCAAAGCCATGTAAGCCACTTTCTCCAAATGTTTTGGTAACCAGTGTGCAAGGCACGTAAGCAGGCTGGTGAATGGGGAGAATGTAGTTTTGTATGTTACTCCTGCTTATGTTCTTTGTGTGAGAATCAAAGTGTGTATTTCGTTATAAGTTAATTGTGTTTTAACAGCAATGCTGTAATTTGCCTTGTTTCTTGGAGAAAAGACTATGAAACAAATGGAAATGAAGATAAGAGATGGGCAACTTCTCCTGGCCACAGTGGAAATTTCTGTGTGAGCTGGAAATTAAGCAAATCTTCCAGTTTCCAGTGTTTGCCTTGTTCACAAACCTGTCATACTAGGCCTATTTTATCAGCATCACCACCTCATCATCTGAACCTTCTAATGTCTTCATTACTTCCATGTTACCTTTCCAGGTGGAGTGTTTAGAAAACAGAAAACCAGCTGAATGGCTTGTTAGGTGGTTTGCATTAGATACTCCTGCAGAGAGGCCAGTTCTGTATCCTAGTTCTGTATCCTAATGCTTGCCCCTTTGTAAGCATAAGAGAAAAGATGAAACAAATTGTGTGTCTACTAGCTGTGTATGTGTACATGGGCCAGGCTGTTCGGTTTTTCCACTCTTACTTGAAAAGCTTTCAATGTGTATAGTTGCTCATATGCAACCAAGTGGCACCAAGCCAGTTGTAGATCTTTTGTTATTAAGTCAAAGTTATTCACCTTTGCTTCTCCCTCTGCCTCTCTTTTCAGCTTGGCGATATAAAGCTCCTCAGCAAGTTATATTTGTTGAAAAGTTGACAAAACTTGTTGTAAGCCAGCTGCCCAACTTCTGGAAACTTTGGATTTCTTATGTGAATGGAAGCTTATTCAGTGAGGTATGGGTTCTTACATATAAATCACTTCTGAATAGCAAAACTCCATAATAATTATGTGTTTGAAGTGTTGTGTTTGACTGGAAGATTTGCTGGGCTATTTTTGGTCAGCGAGGCTTGTAAAACAGCTTGTAGGCACTTAGACATTTGAGAGCTACTAACTCCAGGCCCCAGAGTTGCAAAATGACCAAGACCCAGCGTGTGGTGCACACGGACACACTCTAGATGAGCAAGCCTGAGAGTAAAACAGATAATTAGCTCTCCTAGACCTTCTTATTCAGATGGTCCAATTTTTACACATTCTGTAAATATAATGCCAATACTTATAGAAACAGAAAGTGTATAAAAAAAATTAATGTCAACATATGCCATTTTCATGTGTGTGGTATTAACAAATTTTAAATGGACACATTTCATAATAAATGCAGTCTGGATAGTATCCAGCTTACTACCATAATCAGTATTAGATGGATAAAATAGCTTTTGGTTTTGTATTACTGCTAGAATGTGGTCACAAAAATACAGTATCTTTTGCCGAGAATTTTCTTCCAGTACTCAAGCCAATTTGTTGCTTCTCCAGAAGAAATGTAACTCTGGGATATTTCCAAGGGGTCTTACTAGGAAAAACACATGATTTCAATGTGGGGAAAGGTAGCTGTCCATTCCACCAGCAGATTTAAAAGCATTAGTTGACACATACCCTCCATAGCTAACACTGAAAATTCTTGTTGACTGAAGGTTGGGGTCATTGTACATCCTATAAATCTGTAAAGACCAGGCATGTAAGCAGAAGTAACATCAAGTGGAGTAACAAGAAGCACCAAATGCAAGTAAACTTTTGGATTAACGTGCCCTTCCGACCGGCTTCTGTTTTGAACCTAAAAGTCTGTGCATTTAAAGCCTCTCTGTTTCACTCTGGCTGTGTCACTTAGTCTGTTAAGATAGTCTTTAATTTGCAGCTGTACAGCTGTACTTTAATTTGCAGCTTTATGGAGCTGCAAATAATCCTTAATAATCACAGCTACACCATTACACCAGAAAGTTGTCCTTAAACCAACACTAGTGGCCCAGTCTTTGCAGCACTAATCTTTGCAGCTTCAGTAAAAATTAAAATTACATTGGGGAAGTAAATTTAGAAACTTATTTTATTTTCCATGTTCTTTGACAATTTATTAACTTTTTAAGCTATCATTTTATTTATTGCTGCTACCTGAAAAGCCCCAAGAAGATGATTTCATTGAATGAAAAGCCCCAGTGAACATCATCTGTTCATTATCCTGCAGTATTACAAATGATAAAGTCGCAAGGTACAACGTTTATGGATGGCATTTAGTGAAGCAGGTAGAATTGCAAATTGTTTTGGTATTGTTCATTTTCTGAACCATCATTCATTTCATAAAGGAAATGAAAGCCTTTGTTTGGTAGCAGTACTACTGGAAATAAAACCTGTAAGTTACATTGAGTTTTTTTCTCCGCAAGTACAATGAAAAAGAATGCAATTTTGAGAGAAACTAAAAAAAACATTTTGAAATGTAAACAAAGTTGGAGTGATCTTATGAAATATCTCATCAAAACAGCGTTACCACGTGAGAAAGGAGGAGATGGTGTTCCTGGTGGTGCACTCCGCTTCTGTTGGGCTGGATTCTGAACTTTTGAAGAATTTCACCCCCAGCCACTTGATTTCTTCTGTTCCTTTTGTCCCTATGGATGACCTAAGCAAAATCTAGGGAAAGGAAGGAAGGGCTGTGCCCTCAGGTCCTTCCAAGTGCTCTGCATTCCACAAATGGACTGAGAAAGTGTGGGAGGAGGGGTGACATAAGCTAGAAAACCTCTTAGAAAGTAGATAAGAATTTCTGTCATAAGATCTTATTCGTGACACAAGGTTTATATATATTTCAATACAGATTTTAACTGTCCCTAAGGAAATTCCTTTTAATTATTTTCTTTCTATTTGTTGCCATTCTGGAAGCAAAACAATTGCTACTGTTTTGTGGGAAAAGTCCTGTGAAAATGACAGACTGGGTCATTTCAGTTAACTTTGAATGCCTTGAGAACTTGAATAAAAAACAAAGCAGAAAAAAATCCCCAGTTATAAATAATAACCTGTATTTATTTTGTCTTGCTCAGGTTGTAGGGTTAATTGTTTTCTGGGACTTTTCTTTCTACTGCTGAAAGGTTAGCTATCTGGCTTAAAATATTGTCAGTTAAAGATTTACGTGATATTTCCAGCAGTTTAAAAAGTTTAGTTCTTTGAATCACTCTAGGTGAAGTAGCATATGCGAATAGTAACCGTTGGTCTTACCACAAAATAGTTTTGGTCTGTCTGTGCAGGAAAGGTTTAAGACTGGTCTTCAACGAAACCACCACAGAAAGAGAGAGAGAGAAAAAAAAAGGATATCAAAGATCTTTGTACTTTTTGTTGTTCTTTAATACAGCCTTAAAGCAGTATGAAATTTAAGATGATACCTTAGATTTAAAGGAGTAGAACCTTTATTTTTTATGGTGTTAAAGAGAGAAGTGGGTATTAGATGCAGGAGTAATTCTCAAGAATTGTTTTCCTTGCCTGAAACTGTGCTATGCAGAGCTTTAAAGTACAACAGGCAGTTTCATTGCTATGTAATTTCCAAAACTGTTATGCAGCTGTAGTTTTATTTTCTCCTTTAATTTATGCTGACTAGAAATGATTATTTTTTCCTTAAAAAAAAGAAAAAACAAAATGTGTTAGCTGCATAGGGAATTGGAAAACTACGACATTTAGTTAATGGCTTGAAAATATACTAGTTTTCTTTGAGGAATATATATTTAACTATAGTTATGCTGTTGCCCCTTTTGTCCAGTAGATGTTGCTGTACATACATAAGATTAGGAAATACTCTTACTGTAAAATTTTACATCTACATGTAACCTGGTATTTTAGATACTTGTTCGTTATAATTTGCTTTGTGTTCTCAGTAGACTCCACAGCAGGTTAGAAGTACAAACAGGAAGACTATTAGTCAAACCATGTTTTTCATCAACTGTAACTGCCTTATGCAAAGTTTACTCACGTTCCTCAGTTTGCAAAAATGAGAACTGTCCATCAAGATGCTGATTAATTTGCCTTCTCTTTTGCAGTTAGTTGAATTATTTAAAGAGAATTTTCAGCAAAATGCTGATTTTTTTTTTTAAAAAAACAAGCAGCACTCCCACCTACATGCTATAGCTGCAGTTGCCCTCATTCCAAGGCATGTCTTTCATTTGATGTCAATGTCCTTCTCCAGGCAGCTTCCATGCTGACAGCATAATAGTTCCTTCATATAAACTTGATGCCTGGTTGAATTGTACAGTTTAGATCTCATTAACATTCTAATGAGAATACTTGGACCACACTAAGTTCCTAATATTTGCTAATATACTGCTGTTATGCTATAGTTTATCTTAAAGAATTATTTTTCCCCAGGATTAAACATTAGAAGATTGACCGGCTATATATCAAGTTTGTTGCTGTATATTGGCTTTGCTTGTTGAAGTGTCATGTGTTAATAGTTTTTTAGGGGGGTTTAGTGCTTTCATTTTTTAAGTACATCATAAACTGAGTGATCAGTTTTCACTTCTTTACTTTGAAACCCCTTTTTCAGAATTATTTTCAACAGTGGTTATGAGATACTTACACTTTTCAATTTTCTCATTTTCACAAGACTGCTGAAAAATCTGGCCAAATGGAAAGATCGAAGAAAAATGCTAGGCAAAGACAAAATGATTTCAAGGTAAGCTCTGGGGTAAAAAAACTTGCATTCTTTCAGTGGTCCTTCATAGATTTCCCATTGGAAGATCACATTTCTGAAATTGTCTGTTCTGTGCTGGATAGCCCAAGTTATGGGACTTTTCTCAAAATTATTTTTCAGCTCTGCCAGGACAAATCCACAGCCTTCTCTAAGTGGTAGCTCTCTTGCACAGACCAGTGTCTGCCCTTCTATCCTCTCCCCTACTCTTCTTCTCATGCTGTGCCCCATCTTTTGTGTATAGCAAGTACACAGTCGCTCAAGCATATTCAGACAGCTTTTACTTTTCCTTATTTTTTTTCTCCATTGTTCTGTTGCAGAAAATGATTCAGGAAGTGATGCACTCGTTGGTAAAACTTATCCGTGGAGCTTTGCTTCCATTTAGCCTCAGAGAAGGAGAATCAAGACAGTATGGTGGCTGGGAGATGAAATCTGAACTTTCCGGCCAGTGGTTAACACATGTTATCCAGACTGTAAGGTAAATGGGACATGCTAAGACTTTACTGTTTTCTCTTAACTCATAAATTAATTAATATTTTCTTTTTATATTCAAGATGCTAAACTTTACCAAATCAGATAATAGAAGTGGAATTAGGGCTATGCAATATCATTTTTTCTGCTTATATATATATATGTATGTGTGTGTGTGTATCATACAGCTTTAAACAGAGTTGCATTTAAACTTATACCGCACTGTCACTGTGCAATATGGGTAAACGCTAGAGGATAAATTAGAGTAATAGTAAGTAATAAAGTGAACATGTTGTTTGCAAGACCTTTGCTTCATTGTAGGGATAAAAGGGCAATGTATTTTGTAGGGCAATCATTTCTAATATAATAACAATATTAGAAAATAAAAGTGTGAAGGTTGTGACAGGCAAATGCTCACTTGGGAAAAAAGAAATCAACTCTTAAATAAAGAACTGTTATGCAGACTGAAGTCACTTAAACTACTCACAGGTGACTGCTCCTTGCGTCTCATGTTTCTTGGCTGACTGAGATCACACAGATTTAGATAATCTATTAATTCAGTAGTAGAGCTTAGCAGACAGCTCTTGGGATCCAAAAAACATTTTTTTAGAGTTAGAACATTGCTGAGTTGCAGTGCAATTAGCTGTTTCATTTGATGCTATTCCTTGTAAGCAATGACTGTGTTACAATTCCTGCATTAAAAAATAAAAAAGTATTTCCATTCTGCCATACTAGAGCCAAAAAAAAAAAAAAAAAAATTGGCGTGCAGATTTACACTTTAGCTTCATTTTTTCGTTGTTTTTCAGACTTAGCTCTGAGTCTCTTATTGCCCTTGAGATACCCAATGATATGCTTCAGATCATCCAGGATCTTATTTTGGACCTCCGTGTGCGTTGCGTTATAGTGACCTTACAACATACAGCTGAAGGTAATAGAAGGGTTCAAGTCCTTGTGTTTGCTGTTCTAATGGCACTTGGATTTTGAATCTTCCCTTAATCTGTTGGATATGGTAGTTAAATCTGTGTTCTCTGGGTTGATACAGTTGTTGATACAGTTTTAAAATGCAGCTGATTTATCTTTTTTTTTGAGTTCTTCTATAAATTGGAAAAATAAAGGACAAAAAGTCCATCTAATATTTTAGTTGTGATTTTCCCAGGAATTTCTACTAATGATTTAATCTCCAAACTTGCTATTATTATATGGCTTTTGCTATAAATACTTAGATTTTCAAGGCCTACAACATATTCACTAAACCTAATGCAATCTTGTGTATAACAAAGGCCATGCTTCCTTTTTGCTATTTACTGTATTATTCTACCCCTAAACTTGAATTTGAATGAGATGAGAAATAAACACATCTCTAAAATCAAGGCAGAGTTGTTCACTAATGCACTCTGTTAGTCTTTGAGTTCCCTCCTCAGAAGCCAGTTACCCCGACCATTCAAATGTTATGCCTTTTTTTTAATATTTACATGTCTTCAGATTAAATTTCCAGCTATGCACTTTTTTGCTGTAGCCAGTGCTTTCATTAGTCAATATTTCAACATCCCAGGGATGTGTCAAAACTTCACCTGTTAACCAAATATTGAATAATGTCAGGCCATTCTAATCCCTGTAGAACCTAGCTATCAACTCACATGTTTCTTGTTTATTCTATATGAACAGTTCCTTGGGGGATCTTTCAGTGTAATTTTAGTATAATTTTTAATCAGAGGATCACAGAATGGTTGAGGTTGGAAGAGACCTCTATAAATCAAGCAGACCAATCTTTATTGCGTATGATTTGTAATTATGTTGAAGTCTGATGTGTCAAACTAAATGTCATTAATAACAATCTTCCTTAACTGCCTCTTCCCTCTTCAGTTTTGTGTAACGGCCAGAGCATTAATGAAAAGAGAAGGTGTGTGCTGCCTGTATGGTGCTTGTCACTCCACATTGCTGCACTATGTGTATTTATCTGCAGGTCTTATTTGTTCTTCGTCAATTAAAGCTAAATCGCATAAGTTGAATATGTTTAGATTTGTTTTCTGGGCAATATCAACAGGGTCCTTGAAAAAACTGTTACTTTTAGGGAGCTAGGGAAAGAACAGTTACTGGATAATTTCATGGAACTAACTAAATGGATATGATAACCTGTAATATATTATTCAAAAAGAGGTTCCTCCTGCACTTGAACCTCCCTCTATGACCTCTCCGAAATAGGAGCTGCTGAGACAGAGTCCAGCCTCCTCTCTTACTGTGCATTATGGGCTGGTGGAGGCATTCACATCAATGACAGGTTTTCATAGGGCTCTCCCGCTGGCTGCTTAAATAGGCCACATCTGCCCACGCGCTGGGTTTTCTGTGTTCTGACAAACACTGTCTGCTCGGGCTGCCTCTGAGAAGCTATCGATGTTCTTTCCCCCTCGCGTCTCATCGCTGGTCAGAAAGGTCATGAAAGCCAAATTATGTGAACGCCAGATTAGGCAGCGGCTTTACGTGAATTTACTTGACTGGAATTTGGTGAACACTGACCTATGAGAAAGAAATGTACTATGTTGCTTTTGTGTCTGTGCTAATTCAGAGAATTTAGAAGAATGGCAACAAAAGAGTTTAAAGGCTGACCAGTGTAATCCAAAGCCTCACAGAAAAAAATCAGTTGAATAAGAAATGTACTGAAAAGGAAGATGAGCAGAATAGTTGTTCCGTGCAGCCTCTTTAATACCTTTTATCCCCACCAAAACTGTACTTATATGGGATGTAGAACTGTAGGATTTACCATCTTAACCAAATGAATCTTAATTTAGCTCCTTGAAGTATTAAGAGCAGTGAAAACGCCTTTCAGTATGTATCTTTTCATGAGCTTGGGGGAGCAGTGTTAATTCCCCGAATTATTTCTTATTTAAAAGGGAATTTCAAGAACATACAGCACATACATTTCAAGTGCATACATTTCTGATGACAGTTTTGTGTGTGATAAACTGTATGTCAAGCCCCTGGGAACTATGCATGGACATCATGCTTCTGTTTAGAAGTAGCTTAAGCCAAAACAAGTGATACTGCAAATAAGTGTGTCCACAAAGGAGCTTTGTTAAAGAGCACGAGCTTCGAGTTCACATCCTGCCTCAGCTCCAGCTTCCTGAAGTGTTTAGGTGAGCTCAGCGAGTTGGAACCTCCTGTGGAGCAGAGGAGCGCGTTGGACATGTGCTCATACACCACGACAACAGCTTCTAAAACAGAAATAAATAAATAACGTTTCCAGTGCAGAATGGCCAAGTTCAAGGGTAAATGAGGATATTCTGAAATCCAGAGTTAGGTACTGTGTTTCTGTCTTTGATGAGTGCTTCCCTCTTACCCTTGTCTTTCATCCTCTGCTTAAGCTTCCAGGTCAAGGCAGTCCCTGCCTTCATGTACTTCAGGGAGGACAGTCTAGCGCCAAGGACCCTTGGCTCTGAGTGCACCTTCCAAGCCGCTTTAGAGATATTAAATACTAATTATATGCTGTGGAGGTTTTTCTCTTGATAAAAAGATAGACGTGTGTTTTCGTGTTTAATTAAGAGCTGCACTAACTAGTGACTTCCCTAAAAGAGACCGTATTCCTTCAAGCTGGCGCTTTCCAGCAGGGCTGAGCTGCGTGCAGGCCTCGCTCCGCGGCGCTCCGCTCGGAGAAGCCGCTGCCTGACTCTCTTTGGCAGCTCTTTGGCTCTTAGTCATTTAAGGACGAAAACTTTGAAGCTTTTTGTGTCGTTTCCTCGTATGCCTTGTCATTGCAGTCCCGGGCTCTCTCTGCGGTTAATCTTTTCAAGTTCAAGGAGTTTTTAATATTGAAAATAAACTAATCTCTCTCTCTCTCTTTTCTCTCTCTCTCTCTCTCTCTCTCCCTCTCTCTCTCTACCTTTTCTCTCCCTTTCTCTCTGCCTTTTCTCTATTTCTCTGTCTCCCTTGTTTCTCCCTCCTTCTCTGTCCTTCTGGTCCTCCCCCACTTCTCTCACTCTTCTCTCGCTTTTTCACTCTCTCTCTCTCTCTCTCCTTCTCTCACACAGATATAAAGAGATTAGCTGAGAAGGAAGACTGGATTGTTGACAATGAAGGTTTGACATCTTTGGTGGGTATCATTACATGTCTTATAGGCACTCACAAGTCTCACAAGTTTTATGAATCATTTTTATATATTTTACAAAAACTTGCATTATTTTGCACTTAAACTGTATGTCTTTTTAAAGATGACTGCATCTATGTTAAAATATGGTGAAAATGTAACAAGTTTTTTTTGTTTACTTAGTACTGGTGTTATAGGTCCCATCTCCGAATGAACAAATGCAGTTATTTTTTCTTTATTCCTCTTTCAAAATTTTTATTTGTACTTTTTAACTGTTATGCCTGAAGTCATTTTAAAATTACCTCACAACGACTTTACTATATAGTGGCCTTTTCTAAAATGAAAAAAGTTAATGATAAAATAAGTCCTAATTGTGCTAGGGTGATCATAGGGAATGTTATTTTGAGGTAGATAAGCAGTAACGACATGCTATGAGTAAAGTGAAGGCTCATATCCTACTAAGGTTTTACTTCCACAGATGGCATGATCAGGAAACAAACACAGGAAACTTTAGATTTTGTTCTTTGAGAAGCATATTCTCTTGTCTTTCAAAGGCAGCACTGTTTTACTTGGGAAATGGCTCTAACAGAACTGTAAAATTCTCTGCCACCTAACCAGGTCCCATTCACCTGGAGACTTTGCCACTTCACTTCTCAAGTGGTGTCTGTATTTCTCTTCACACTGATGGTACATACTCGATATGCATATTCTGTACATGCAAAGTTCACGTTGAAAAACTCCTTAATGAACACTGGTTTCTATGAGCATAACTTAGGACCAAAGTATATGGAAATTAGAAGCTCTATGGTTTCTAGGCCAGGGAGACTGATCATTATTTGTAAAACTGCCTGAAAGCAATAGTGAGCACTAACAGAATAAAAAAGATCTTTAGAAATTGCTTTTTATATGACAGGTTATTTTCATGCATTTCATATATGGTAAAAAAATCTCAATAACCCTCACTTTATCAAACCTTTTTATTTTTCTTACACAAATAAGTTTAAACAAATTCTAAATATCAGAAAGATTTTTAAGTGATCTTCTAGAATGAAGACTGTATTTGCAATAATTATTGTTTCTTTAACCAAAATTCATGCAGTCACATGAATTTCAGTCCATGATCACAGTCCATGATCACAGATCACAGAACCACAGACTGATTGAGTTTGGAAAGGACCTCTGGAGATTATCTAGTCCAACCCCCCTGCTCCAGCAGGGACACCCAGAGCACGGGGCACAGGGCGGCATCCAGGCGGGTTTGGCATCTCCAGAGGAGGAGACTCCACAGCCTCCCTGGGCAGCCTGTGCCAGGGCTCTGGCACCTTCACTGGAATAAGTATCTTCCAATGAAGAATTATTCTGATACAGAATAATGATAAATTACCAGATCTAAAATATATTATACAAAAAGTAGATGAAGTACTAGACAAAAATAGACAAAGACTTTTTAACCTAGCTAAGTTTCTTGGATTTCAGTCACATATTGAAAGACTAATTAAATATGGACATAAAGATATGCACCAAGGCTTTCTGTTTTAGTGTGGTTGTTTAAATGTTTCAGAATAACTATTGCAAATCTTTATAAGATTTTGGTGATAAACAGCAGTAGCTTCTGGTTAAGCATCTTATTTTAGGGATAGTTTACTGAAGTAAACAGTTTGTTTTTAAGGTCACAAGTTCACTTAACATCTAAAGGCTTCCTAACTTAGTAGGCACACTACCATGGAATTGGTTTGTAGCTGAATAAATAGGTCACTTAACTGTTATAATGAGAAATTGAACTGAAAAGCAACTAATTTAGGAGATTTCCTACACACAAACAACAAATGACTTGAAACCGAATTCACATAAACTAGTGAGATGCTTTCTGGAAATAAACAGTAATGAGTAATGGCTAAAACACAAGCAGTAAGTAGGTGTGACTAAAAAATAATCTGCGAAAGCAGAGAGGGCCTGTGGGAGGGAGCTTAGCTTTGTATATAGTTTCTTAGAGAATGCTTCACAAATCTGTCCTTTTTTTTTCTATTTTTCCTTATTTGCCACTATAAATATATTTCTGAAGCTGAGTAGAAGGGCAGGAAGCAGTCACAATATACATGTTGCAAGAAGGACCATTGCGGAGTAATTAGAATATTATAACCAGATTCCTAACTTGCAGTATTAGTCTCAGTTACCACTGACTTAGGCAAGCCCCTTAACCTTTCTGTTTTTCACTTTTTTCTTGGCAAAATGAAAGCGGGGAAGGGGAGGTCTGCCAAGAAAGCTGCTGTTTCTTTATGCTTTTGATGCACCAGAACCTGTCTTTGAAGAAAGATGCTTAACCACCTCATGTCTATTTAGAAAGTACCCATGAAATCCTTGTGTTTTAGTAGATAGCCCCTTTTGAGCGGGGTGTTGTCGTCACGAAGGCATGCCCAATTTTACACGCTGGCAGTTGGTTACGTTTTGTAGTCACAAGATTATTGTGACCTACTAGACCAGAGTTGATTGTAGTGATATTATAGCAAAAAATATCTAATATGAACAAGGATGAGGGCGTCCCTTTGGAGCCATTTTAGACAAGAAACTGTATTTAAGATGTTCAGAAAATATTGGCTGCTAACCTGCTTAGCCTTGATATTGCAGGTAACTGATACACTAAGACACCAAACAGTCTTTCTTGTAATTCCTAATATCCAAAGTCAAATGTGTCTGAACTCCTTCCTTCTCCTGAAGTGTGTTTTATTATGTGAAGGCAAAAATAAAAGGAACAGCACTTTAATGTTTCTTCATTTAACCCAATCCTAAAAGTAATATTTAGGGACTGCCATAGTAGGTTTTATTCAGAATTTTCAGGTTGTCCTGCAGGTATCCATCGTGTGCACCAACTCCACCCCAGCATTTACAGAAATCTAAGTTTCTCCTTAGCTTCAGGTGGATAACATTCAAACAACATATGCCCAAACTACCTTCTCGATCTGAAGCAGGTTGTCATCTAGAAGGTCTTAGAAGCTTTTTGTCCATCCGTCTGACCCAAATCCAGTAGAATGATGAGCCTTTTTCCTGGAACGGTGACGCCTCTATGTTTCACGATGCCCTGTTCAGCAGCTTCCTGCCTA
>JAVCKT010010387.1:8728-24425 GCA_032273925.1 Rhynchotus rufescens | reverse complement strand
GTCAACGAGGCCAACGGCGTTGACGTCAACGAGGCCAACGGCGTTGACGTCAACGAGGCCAACGGCGTTGACGTCAACGAGGCCAACGGCGTTGACGTCAACGAGGCCAACGGCGTTGACGTCAATGAGGCCAACGGCGTTGACGCCAATGAGGCCAACGGCGTTGACGCCAACGAAGCCAATGGCGTTGACGTCAACGAGGCCAACGGCGTTGACGCCAACGAGGCCAACGGCGTTGACGCCAACGAGGCCAACGACGGCGGGATCCGGCACGGAAGCGTTACCTGCTCCTGGAGCTCGGCCAGTCGCTGCGCCCGCTCCTCCTCGGAGTCGTCCGAGGAGCTGTCGCTGTCCGAGGAGCTGTCGGAGCTGCTGTCGCTCGACGACGGCGGAGCCACTTTGGTCGGGGGCGGCGCCACGGCGGGCGACGAGGCCGGGATCACGGGCTCCTCGGGCTCGTCGGGCATCTTGGCAAAGCGCATCTCGAAAACGTCCTGCAAAAACACCAGGAAGGCGCAAAAAAAACATGTGAGGTTCACATCAAGCCACAAAACACCCCTACGGTGTCACCTCAAAACTTAGGTTCACCATCGCAGTCATCGCAACGCCGATCCCTTCGTGTCGCACGTCCGTTTGGAGCCTTGACCGCGTCCAAAAGGGCTTTTTTGGGGGAAAATTTAGGCTAAAACCTGCATTTTGGACCTAAGTTGGAGGCAAACGGCGCTCTGTGGGTTTTCTCCATCTCACCCAAGTTTTATCCCGGCTGTGTCTCTTGTTGATCGTGTCCTAAGTTGGATAATGGAATGTTTGGCAGTTTAGCTTGTCCTGGTGATAATATATGTGATAAAAAAAGGGACTTTTAATGTATTTAAGGTTCACATAAGGTCCTGAAAGGGAAACCAGCAGCTTCAAGGTCCCCAAAGGGCTAAGGACACTGTCTCAAACCTGATTTTTCTGCCTCTTCCTTTGCTCCACGCTTGATTCTCCTCTTCGAGAAGCGAATCCAAGCCAGAATGGTGCAAATCCTGAAGATTCCTTTCCAGCAGGATAGTCCGTGGGAAAGCAGGAGCTTTTTTGGGAAAGGCTCCCTCCAAAAATGAGATTTTGGAGGAATTATTTCAAAGCTGAAGTCCAAAATTGTTTCCAGAACGGTGGGATAAAACATTTGTTTTTCCTCAGTGGGTGGAAAAGAAGTCAGGGGATTCCGAACTCCAACATGCTGGATAAAACTTTGCTGATTTTAGGGAATACCATGGATAAAAATGACGCGTTGAAGCCCGTTTTCTTGGAATTTGGGCTCCTGGGCCATGCCGAGAGGGTGGGAGAGATGATCCGAGCAAAGGCGAGCGCTTAGAACAACAACTTCCAAAGGGAAATCCATAAAAACTGGTGCTTCCAATGGAGCAAAAAGATGTTTGCCCAGTCTTTATATCTTAAATTCCTGCAAAATTCTTAAATTCTCCTCTGCAGCTTCTGGGTTTCTCTTCCCAACGACCAACAGACTTGTCCTGATTTGGGCAAATTCCCAATTTATCCTCAGAGCTTCCGAGGTGACTGCGAGGCCAAGTTGCTTGGAAATTTAAGGGTTTTGGGGGAAAATCTGGGGTTTTCTCCCATTTCTCCTCTGCAAATGGGTGTCTTGAGTGGTTACAAAGCCAATTCAGGGTGATGAATCTTGAGTTTAGTCTTGGTTTTGAGTCAAATGTCCTCAAATTTGCCCCCATGTCCTCAAATTCGCCCGTTTTTCCCAGCTGGCGGGTGTTTTCTCATGTAAATCAGCTCCTCTCCCTGCCTCTTTTCCGAAGGTGAGAAGGAAAATTCCGCTGGTTTATTCCGCTCTCAAAGCCCTGGCATTCAAAGAGCCCTCGGGCTCCATTCAGCTCCACTTCCCTCTTTTCTTGAGCTGGGAAAAGGCTTGGAAAAGGCCTGGAAAAGCTCTCGGTGGCCCTTAGGGATTCGGCTCTCACAGCATTCCCTAAAATCCCAAGCCGACCGCCACGGAGCAGATCCCAAGCACCACCCACAGCCGGGTTGCGGGCACAAACCGGGTGGATTCAGCCCATTCCATCCTTCCAATTCCAAAAAACAGTGATTTTTGGTCACTTACCTACCATTTTGGTGTTTTTAAGAGCATTTTGAGCCTCCGGGTTTTTTCCCACTGGGATATTGAGTTGGGAATATCCCGCGTTCGCTCACCTGCAGCTTGCGGGCCATGGCGACCACCTCGTGGTCGGCAGGGTTGTATTTGTAGCAGTTGGAGAACATGAGCCGCACGTCGCCGGCAAATTCCTGAGCATCCCTGTATTCCCGGTTCTCCAGCTTGGACTGGGAAGGGGAAAAAAAGGAAAAATCCCTGTTATTAACGGCACAAAGGAAATAATCCGTCACTGACTGACTGTGGTCCCCATGGAGTTGTGGACTGTCGTGTGTCCATGTTCCTCCCCCTGCCACGGAGGGATTTATGTTGGAAAAATGAAGGGTTTTAAGCAGTTTATGGAATTATGGAATCTCATCCTTAAGGATGAATCCATGGGGAGGTCGGGAGGGGACTACAGGCCCTTCAGGGTGTCTTTGTGTCACCCAGGAGAGCATCGGGGTGACACCAATGGACGGGCTCTTGGTCAAGAGAGCCCGAAACCCAATTCCATGGGGTCAATCCCAAGCAGAGCTGGAGCTTCCGAGAGGGAATGATCAGCAGGATAAGATGGTTCCTCTCGGCTGGAATCCAATGGGAGCTCCCAGAAGGCCGTGCTCCTTTTGGGAATGTGGGAAGACACTGGGAAAGGAGGGTAGGACAAGGGTTGTCCGAGGGACACGATCGGCCCGTTCCCGTGTCTGTCCTAATCCGAGCCTAAGCCGCTCCCACGCTCCTGGGGCCGGCTAGAAAAGGAGGCCAGGAGCTGGGAACGAGGGTTGGGAATCAAAACAGGAGAAGAAAGTGTGGGAGCCGGGCCCGGAGAGAGGGGGACCTCTGGCGCCAAGCAATGGATGTGTGTTTTAAGTGAGAAAAACAACTTTTCTGTTAATTTTTTCCACTAAAAATACTTAAGCCCAGCTCAAACTCTTCTCTAGAGGGAATGGGATTGATGGGGACATGTCAGAAACACGGGGGTTATTTGGAAAGAGTGGAAAATGTTTGGTTTTAAATAAAATCCCTCTGTTTGGTGTTAATTCTGGGCTCACTGAGGCCATCTCCTGGGCTGGGGACGTTGTGGAGAAATTTAGGCAGTAATGGAAAATTTCCATAAAAAGTCTTTTTTCTAAGCAGCTCTCTGGAGAGATGGCTGGATTGCTTTTTTTTTTTCCCCAAAAAACCATCCCAATAAGAGCACGGAAGAGAGACCTGACATAGGAGGAACCCTAGTTGGGAAGCAGGAGGATGGTCAGCATGGGAGAAGGTGGAAGCAGGAGGTGGGCCAGTATGGGAGAAGGTGGACGCAGGAGGTGGGCCAGTATGGGAGAAGGTGGATGCAAGAGGTGGGCCAGTATGGGAGAAGGTGGACACAGGAGGTTGGCCAACATCTAAGGACGTGGAAGCAGGAGGCTGGCCAACATCTAAGGACGTAGAAGCAGGAGGTGGGCCAACATCTAAGGACGTGGAAGCAAGAGGTTGGCCAACATCTAAGGACGTAGAAGCAGGAGGTTGGCCAACATCTAAGGACGTGGAAGCAGGAGGTTGGCCAACATCTAAGGACATGGAAGCAGGAGGTGGGCCAACATCTAAGAACATTTCTTAGGGGGTATCAACCCAGAACTTTGGTTTCTTTTTCCCCGCTATGTGGCCCCCATCTTGAGCTTACCTTGATGGTGCTCAGATCCATGGGGTGCTTGATGATGTCGCAGTAGTCATGCAGCCCGAGGGCTTCGACGTCCACGGGCTTGTAGAAGGGCCAGGCGTAGGCGGCGTGCTTCTTGGCGAACATCTCCTTGATGATGCCGCCGCAGTACTTGAGCTGCTCCGACACTTTGCTGCTCTTGTCGGCCGCGTGCTGCTGCTGCGAGTCGGGGACGTCCTTCTTGGGCGGCTTCACGGGGCGGCTGCTCTCCCGTCGCGGGCCCAGCTTGGTGGGCTTGGCGTCGGCGGGCAGCGACGACGACTCGTGGATGGGGTCCATGGTGGTCGGCGTGGTGGTGTCTGCTTTCCTCTTCACTCCTTTCTTTGTCTGCAAAGGGGGGGCAAAGGGAAAAGGTGAGCGTGGCGTGGAGCGGCCTCGAGAGCCCCCCAAAGGGCTTCCATAAATCCCCTGGGAAAAAAGCTACGGATTATCTGTGTTGACCTGAAGGAGAAGAGCACAAGTCACTTCTCGAATCAAGGAAGGCTCAAACGGGCAAAGACTCTGGAGGGTTTTCCATGCAACCCAAGGGTGAAGACATCAGACCCAACGTTGATGACTCAACAGCGGCCACCTCCTTCTAAAGACGACTCCAAATGGTCGCCATGGATCCACTTGGTTCCTCAACGGGGAGCACGGGCGGAATGCGGCTCTGTTGACTCAACAGTGGTCACCCCCTTCAAAAGGTGACTCCAAATGGTCACCACGGATCCCCTTGGCTCCTCAATGGGGAACGTGGGCAGAACGTGGCTCTCTTGACTCAACAGTGGCCGCTCCCTTCAAAAGGCAACTCCAGATGGTCACCACTTGGCTCCTCAACGGGGAGCACGGGCGGAATGCGGCTCTGTTGACTCAACAGTGGTCGCCCCCTTCAAAAGGTGACTCCAAATGGTCACCACGGATCCCCTTGGTTCCTCAATAGGGAACGTGGGCAGAACGTGGCTCTCCTGACTCAACAGTGGCCACCCCCTTCAAAAGACGACTCTGGTGCCCAACCAAGGAAGGGTGAGCGCGCGACGCCGTGAAGATGCTTAAGGTCAACTCACCTTCACGGGCTGGGCGGGAGTGGGGATGACAGGAGGGTGAGGCTGCATGGGTTGAGGCGCCGGGGCCGGCGGAGCGGGGGCCTGAGGCGCGGGCGGTTGAGGAGGAGCGGGCGGCTGAGGAGGCACCATCGTCATGACCGGCGTCTGCACGATGAGGTCGGGGGTGACGGAAGGGAAGGAATGAGAGGTCTGCACGGGCTGGAGGTTGGGCGGCGGGGCTGGCGTCTGGGCGGGCGACGACGCTTGGGTGGCGTTCTGGACCGTCGACGAGCCCGGTTTGGATGTGACTGTTGGGAGAAAGAGAAAGGGAGCGGTGCCAACGCTCAACAATTAGCGCCCGTTAACAATTAGCTGGCCATTTAAGATAACGCAACTCCTTAATTAACACTTTGCCCTTTCTTTGCTCGAGTGGATGGTGGGAGATACCAACATCTCCTTAATGTTCCTTCTAGCTTCCTAGGTGAAAGGATGAAGATGCTCAGGATCTACGTGCGCCAAAACCCCTTGAGATGAAGACCAAGGAGGGGAGTAAAGACCTAATCCTCTCTTCCTCTCATTCTCCAAAGGGATTTCTCCAAGAGTTGCAGCAAGGAGTTGATGGAGAGTCTCCTTTCCAAGTACGGACCGTGCGTGACCATCTCCAGAAGATCTTAGAAGAGCTTGAGAGAGATGGGTGGTCAACATCAAGGATCAACATCACTTAATATTGCCTAAATACCTAAAAAAAATCCATCTTAAGTGTGAGAATGGGTCCCTCTCAGAATTCAAATCGGGTTTGTTGTCATTTCAAGGGCTCAGCAACCCAAAGTTGAGGCCTTGGGGACTCAACACATACAACGTCAACTGGAAGGAGAGCTAGGACCGGGCAAGAGGGTGGCAAAACACTCCTATGAACTGAACCACAACCCTGTAATGGAGAAAGAAGCAACTGCTCAAGAAGCTGGTGCTCAAGAAGGATGCGATCTGGCCAAGAAGCTTCATGAAGCTGAGATGGGGAAAAAAAAATCCATGAAAATTGCAAAGGGGAGGAGGAGAACACAAGGCCGAGCCAAAAGAGGTCAAAATAGATGGATTTTTGGTCAATATCTTGGCCAAGATGCTCCAACGGGAGTAATAAATCCCTCCTGCAGAGACAGGCCAGGACTGTCAATAATTAAGTAGGAAAAAACTCAATAATTCAATGTTTCTGTTCCAGATTCGGGCTCATGTCTGGATGATGCCAATGGAGAAACGCTCTCTGCTCCAAGAGCAACCAAGAAGGACGTTCAACAGCAACTACTGAGATTGGATTTATTTTTTCTTTCCCTTTTTACTCCAAAAAAAACCCCAAATTACACCCAAAACCTTAAAAAAAGGTTGTAAAGCTCCCTGGACATCTTGGTATACCTTGAAATTGTGGAGAGTGGCCCATTTTTGACCAAAACGTCATCAAGTCCCTTATGGCCCCACCCCTTCCATAAACGATTGGGAATAAAATACACATGGAAAAGAGGGAGATGGTTCATGGAAGAGCTGCAAAGGAGGACTAAGATATTGGAGACCTCCAATAGCAAAGGAGGACTAAGGGATTGGAGATCTCCTAGCAAAAGCATCGCGTTATCACGGAGAACGTGGCCTGGAAAACATGGGATTCTTCAAAATAATGGGGAAGAGACAGGAGTTTTGAGTTCAGAGCAGTGAGATCTGGTGAAAACACTTAACAGGGCAACTAGTTGGCAAGTTTCTTCTGAAAAGCAGCAGGAAATCTCCTTTTTTAACTCTATTTTAAGGTCCTCCCGCAAGATGCTCTCCTGAATGCACCGGTATCTGCTCTGCTCTTCTAGGCTACATAGTGGAAAAGGGATAGGAGCAGCTGAGAGCAACAGCCCCATTTGATCCATTAATTTCCTCATCGAGGAAGAGAAGACCATAATTTCCCAACTGAAGAAGACAGAATTGAAAGAAGAAGCCAAAATTGCCGTGTTTTGAGGTATAAACAGGCAAAAACGCAGCATGAAGGTGGGTGTGGACATCAAAGAGTGGTAAAGCTCAAGAGATCTGCTCCGATCTGGGTCGTGTGGCTTCTTTTATGGTCCTTATCTACCCTGGGGTTGTTGGTTGATTCATCAGCTCCCTTCAGTGTTCACCTGATTATCTGATAGCCGATTAACGATACGAGTTTATCGTTATCAGCTTTTTAATGTGGTGGAAAAGCAGGAAGTGACGATGTCTCGGTGGTAGGAACAACCCAAAACCTCAGCAGGGCTCTACTCCCTGCAAAAATCAACCCCCAACACTCATCCTCACCTCAAAAACAATGAAAACCCACCCAGAAATCCTGAAAAATGGGGGATTAAGATAGGACACTTCTATCTTTAACCCAGATAAGAAGTGAAATGTGATGGGAGAGCGAGGAACCTACCTGGATCCTTCCTCGCGCGTCCTCTTCCTTTTGTCTGGGCTATAACAATTTCGGTTTCTTCCTGGGTCATTTCGGAGATTTTCTGCAGGAAAAGCTTTTCTAGAGCTTCTGCCATTAAGACTATGTCATCTCCTGGCTGGAGGGAGAACAGAGAGGAGAAATCAGGCGCGTTTTCCAAGGGTGGATCGTTATCGTCGATGCAAAAACACCAGCAAAATTGCTCGGGTTTCTCTCCATCTAATATCGAGATTAATAATAACTTCAAATTAAATGTGAAATGGAGAAAAAAAAAACATTTTGCACTCCTTTCCATTGTCTAGTTGAGCAATTTCTTTAATTCTGCTTTAAAGGGGGGGTTTTAGCCTTCTTAGCATGGTCGTTTTCCTTGGGATACAATGGGAAGACTGGATGGCCGGAGAGCACTCATCCTTGGCCACCCTTGACCAAGGATACCAAGTGAGATGTTATTTATGGGTTGGTTTTTGAAGGCAGGGAGGAGGGAAAATAAAGGAAAAAGGGGAAAAATAAAGAATGGGAAGTTGTCGTCTTCCCATTCTTTATTTTTCCCTGCTTTCCTTTAGTCCTTGAAGTCTACGTTGGCCAATGGAGATGTCAAGGAGAAAAGGAAAGGAGGGAAAAATAAATTGGAAGATGATGACTCCCAGTCTACGTTGGCCAATGGAGATGTCAAGGAGTAAAGGAAAGCAGGGAAAAACAAATGGGAAGATGATGACTCCCAGTCTACGTTGGCCAACGGGAGAGGTTGAGGGTCCAAGATGGAAACAACACCAAAGCTGGGGACCTGTTTTGAGGTGGGTCTTTTTTTTGGGGGGTTTTGTTGCACTGAGAGCAAGGAAAAGAAGAACGGGAAGGGGAGAAGCAACAAGTGCTGGGATTGATGCTGCGGTGATCCGTGGATATCCGGTGCCAGCGTGGGTCTGTATGGAGATGCTGACGCATGGTCAAGCCACCGTGCTCGTTGATGGGACAATGTGCACAGACCTGGCCTATTTATGGTCTCCAGGCCCCATAAAAACACATATTTTTATTTATTCTTTATTTTAAAATGTTTTTTTCTCATGTTTTCCCACTTTCTGGCCAGAGGGAGGTCAGAGAACTGGGAAGAGACGGAAAACCTAGCAGGGTGAAGGCATTTTGGTGGAAAGGGAGGGAAAATGTGGCAATGAAGAGGAAGGAAGGATCCACCCTACTCATTTAAAGCCTTTAGCAGCCTGTTACAGGAGACCAGAAAGAGCCAACGCTCTCCTTTACTCATCACCGCTTTATTCCTCCTAAATAAGGTTTCCTTTCCAAACAGCAGCTTCTTAAGAAGGAAATATAACAGAAAAATGGGAGAATCCTTGGAAAAAATCCCTTCAATGACTTATCCTACCTTATTGTAGATGTAACAATTTGTAAACATGGTATTAAAGTCCTGGATACATTCTTGGGCGTTCCAGTAGTAGTTATTCTCCAAGCGCTTCTTGATTGTTCCCATGTCCATAGGGGTTTTAATAATCTTATAATAATCCTGAAAAAGGGCAGAAAGGGGGAGAAAAAGTGAGGAAAAACTGCACCAAAAAGCCCCTGTGACCCAAAATTAATGATTTTGGGCTCTATGGAGCAAATGGTTCCCACCTTGAATGTGGTGATCAAGGAGAGGAAGGACCAGAGCAAATCTCCTCCCCTCATCGCACCTGGAAGCCCCCAAACCCGGATAACCCCCAGAAAAGACATTCCCATTGTCTATAGCATTAAATTATCCCTGAATTTCCCTCTGATTTTCTCCTAGCTGCCTTGGTTTGAGCTCCTGGGTCTTCCTCCAACTCCACCTGGGGCCAGGTGAACGTGGAGATGGTCAAGACTCAACCCTCTTGTTTTATCTCCCTCCAAAACCCTACTTGAACCCTTCAAGATGTTCCCTGCTTGAACCTCTGAGATGTTCCCTGCTTGAACCCTCCCAGATGTTCCCTACTTGAACCCTCCCAGATGTTCCCTACTTGAACCCTCCCAGATGTTGCCTCCTCATCCCTAGTTTACCCCAAGGATTTGGGGCATTTCCAAAGCAGGGGAGACAGAAGCTTTAGCTGGCCATGAAACTGGAGTGAGCTGAGGAGGTCGGGGTCCTCTCTCCACCTCTACTCACAGGGAGGTTCAGCTTGACAGCATCCACGGGCTGCTGGAAAGGCCACGCGAACTGGTGCTTCCATAGCGTCTTGAGCACCACCTTGAGCAGATACTGCAGCTGGTTGGTCTGGCGCTTGGGCTTGTTGGGGTTGGAGGTCTCGGGCGGCGGCGGGTTGACGCCCACCACGGTGCCGCCCTGCTGCGCTTGGGCCTGCGCCTGCGGCGTCGACATCTGGGTGGCCTCGAGCCCGTCGCCCATCACCGGCAGGTTCCTCAGCCTCGTGCCGGGGCCGCTCTCCGCAGACATGCTAGTGATCCCATTGCATTCCTCACCGGATACCCTGTGGATGAAGAGACCACGTCAAGAGAGGGCTCTAAGGACACGAGAATCCAGCGCGAAGTCTCGCTCGGCTACGCCGGTTCTGTTGTCGTTGCCGGATCCGGAATCTAACCGGGATATTCCGTGGCCAGGGCGCCTTCCAACCCAGGTCCTTGCCTAAATCCCACCAAGGGAATCCAAAACTGGGCCCAGCTCCTCAAAACGTTCTCAAGAACTTCCCACCCCATCTCCCAAATGAAGAAATAACCCGGCAAAACCCATTTTCCACAGAATTTCTCGGTGCATAAAAGAGGGACCCGCTTTAGGGGTGTCGGTCACACAAGAGAAGTATCCCAAAGACCAAAAAGTCGGGAAAAAACCATCCAAGCTGCTCCTAGAGCAGAGTTTTTATGGGTTTAATAGAGACAAGACGAGGCAACGCTTCGAAGACGCAACTGCCCGAGTGGAACCAAATTCCGGGCCGAGTCTCCAAGATTTAGGAGTCCTCGGCCAGCCCTGGAGAAAACGGCCCCGGGCCATTTTTTGGGGCTTTTTAAGCTCGGTCAACCCGTGAACATAGAGGTTAGAATGAGAAAAGGAACGAAGCGCTCGCTGGAAGCCTGAGGTTTCCTCGTGGCCGGTGTCTCCGGTTATTCCCTGGGTCGGCAGACGGGTCCCGGGATTAAATGCAAAGGTGGGAAAAACGTGCGGAGCGTTTCGAGCTGCTCGACCCTCAAATTGTGATTTTTGCAGAGGTTTCAGCTCGGGATTTACGAGGATCGTGTCAGGGCAGCTCCCTCCTTGTCCCCCCCTGAGAAACCTCATGGATTTTGGGGTGCAATTGGTGTTTTCTGCTGGTAAAACCCTCCTCGGGGTTCGCTCCCTCGGCCTCCCTCGGGGCTACGTTACCTTGTAGGATACATTGCCATTTAATTTTGCCCCAGCCAAGGACGCGGCGTCAGAAGTTGCTTGGCTTGTCCATCTATCTTCCGCGGCTCCAGGCGCGGACGCCTTTAGACACCGTTATCTGACGGATGAAACAAACAAAGCAATTAATCTGAGGCATCGCAAACGAGGGCGACCACCAAAAATCGCCTTTTTTTAAAAAAAATTCTTTTTGTTTTTAATTCCCTCTTTACCCCAGTCGTCTCCCTTTGGGGCTCTGGCCAAAGGGAAACGGGGGCGTCGAGGGGCTGGGGCTCCCGTGGGATTTACTCCCCTCTGGGGAAAGGTCTTTCCTGCAAGAGGGAGCCAAGGGGCCTCCATGGGCAAGGGAACCACCCCATGGGTGCTTGGAGGGCATCCCGTGCCACTTAAGAGCCTAAATACCTACCTAGGTATTTAAAGATACCCCTTAAGATCCTTAAGATCCACTCAAGATCCTAAACACCCAGCTAGGTATTTAAAGATCCCCCTTAAAATCCTTAAGATCCACTTAAGATCCTAAATAGCCAGCTAGGCATTTAAAGATCCCCCTTAAGAGCCTAAATAGCCAGCTTGGTATTTAAAGATCCTACTTAAGATTCGCTCAAGATCCTAAATACTCATCTAGGTATTTAAAGATCCCCCTTAAGATCCACCTAAGATCCTAAATACCAGCTGGGTATTTAAAGATCCTACTTAAGATCCTAAATACCCAGCTAGGTATTTAAAGATCCCCACTTAAGATCCTAAACACTCAGAGAGCTATTTAAAGATCTCACTTAAAATCCTTAAGATCCACTTAAGATCCTCAATAATCAGCGAGGTGTTTAAAGATCTCCCTTAAGATCCTTAAGAGCCACTTAAGATCCTAAATAGCCAGCTAGGTATTTAAAGATCCTACTTAAGATCCACTTAAGATCCTAATCACTCAGCTAGGTATTTAAAGATCCCACTTAAGATCCTAAATACCCAGCTTGGTATTTAAAGATCCCCCTTAAGATCCACCTAAGATCCTAAATATCCAGCTAGGTATTTAAAGATCTCACTTAAGATCCTTAAGATCCACTTAAGATTCTTAAGACCCAGCTAGGTATTTAAAGATCTCACTTAACATCCTCTTAAGATCCTAAATACCCAGCCAGGTATTTAAAGATCCTACCTAAGATCCACTTAAGCTCCTAAATAATACCCACCTAGGTATTTAAAAATCCCCCTTAAGATCCTAAATAACCACCTAGGGATTTAAAGCTCCTTCTTAAGAGCCTAAATACCCACCTAGGTATTTAAAGATCTCCCTTAAGATCCTCTTAAGATCCTAAATTCCCATCCTCCCGCACCCATCACCGTGGACTCATCCCTTTGGAGGGATCCATCCGTCCCTTGGGTTTCGGGTCCTTTTCTAACACCCCACCGGATAATTTCTAAATCCCACCGGATAATTTCCAAATCCCTGAGCTCCATCCATGTGGTTCTAGCTCCAAAGGCCACTTGGGTGCTCCTCATCTTTGAGAGGATGAATTCCAAGGGGAATGGGAATATTGCGGATCGGAGCGCGGGATGGACATCCCGGAGACATCCGGAAGAGCCAGACACCAGGAAATCTCCTGGGAAAGAGGAGCTTGGAGGACGGGATGGATGGGGTCAACCATGGCCTAGGAGCCTCCAACCAACAAGACAAGGGAAGGAAAAGGAGCCTTGTGCGGTGACTTTTTGGGAAGCTCCTACCATTCCGATGGGAAAACCTATCCTGGATGGTTCCCTTCCCTTCCTCTGCATGGATCTGGTTACTGGGAAAGGTCCAGCAGGATCCAGAAGAAGGGAAGAAGATCCCTCTTCATCACCAAGGCGCACCAAGACAGACTCCAAGTGAGGCTGCCTGCATTTCCCTGGGTCTTTTTGGCCAGATCCGTGTGTTTCCATTGGGAAAATCCCAATGATTCCAGCTCCAGGGAAGAGCCAGGGAGCTGCATGGGAGCTGTTGGGCTCCGGCGGTTTTCCAGGCGGGAAGGACGGGCTGTAATGCAGCAAAGGAGCCGGCAGAGGGTAGTGCCAGGCCGTGCGGAGGAAGGGCTGGATCAAAGGCCTTGGAAAAGCAGCGCCAGGAGCAGAAGAACCAGGAAAAAGGACAAACTGGGCAAAAAAACACGGAAAAACACTTCCCGGAGAGCAAAAGCAGAGCCAAGTGGCAACATTTCCCCCAAAATCATTATAAAGTGACCCAAAATAATGCAGAGAAATGAGAAGGGTCTGGTTGGTGTCACCCATGAGGTGAAAGGTCTGTTTTATCCCAAGAAAAAGGGTAATTTTTTATAAATAAAATAGAGATAACAGGAACTGTTTTAAAGTCGGAAAATGGCCCCTCTTGAGGAAGGGGCTGGGAATTCTGCTGGGAATTTTATGTCGAGCTGGGAATTTTATTAAAAAGCAGGAAAAAGATAAATTTTTCAGGAGAGGAGGCTGCTCCTTTCCTAGGAAAACCTCGGAGAAGGGTCTGGCTTTTTATTAAAAAGCAGGAAAAAGATAAAAATCCAGGAGAGGAGGCTGCTCCTTTCCTATACTTCCCGCTCCAGGGTATTGCTCCCTAAGTGGAGGCCGCATCCGCCTCCATTTTATCCACGTAGAGGCTGAAAGTGGAGGAAATTCCTACCAAAACGGTGGATTGAACTACTGGATTTGCCATCCCGGCCACAAATCCTTTTCTCCGGGATCCGGATGTGCCGCCTGTTGGAAGCCACAGAGCGGAGCCAAGATCTAGGCACAATCCTACCGGGATGGTTCACAGCAGGTCCGGGCTCCTTTTTTAAATCCATAGGGATAAAATCCACAAGCCATGAGCCTCTTTGCAGCCCAAGCGCCCCAAAATCTTCATTATTCCACCCAAAAAGGAGACTTCCAGAGGTTTCCTTAGAGCCAACTTGCTGGGGGACGTTATAACCGAGCCTTAATACAACCTTATATTTATATAATCTTATATATACTTTATATAACCTTAATCCTCGGAGCTCGCGCGCTCCAAGCACTCCAGACTCCGAAAGATGCAGGATTCCCGCATCCAAGGATACTGAAAACTTCAGATTTTTGCTTATTTTTCCCCTATTTCTAGCTTCCCTAACTCAATATTCTCCTTTTTGCCCTTTAATACGAAACCTGAAGTTGCACCCCAAACAAAACCAGGACTTGACACTTCTTATCAGAAAAAAACTGCTCCTTGGACGTTTTATCAGCTTTTTTCCCCAATTTTTGCCTCAAAAAGTGACATTATTTTATGTTTACAGCTAAATCGGATCCGCTTTGTGTCCGCGTGTGGTTAATTCACCCGACAGGAGCCGTTTCCACCGATTTGTTTCCACCCTTTCCACCGATTCATTTCATTTATTTCACACGAATTCGCCTTTTTCCACGTGAATTTGCTCCCGAGATTCAACCCCAACAACGGACCGTGCGAGACGGGAACGTTCGGAATGACGGGATTCGGAAAACCGGGCAGTTTTGGAGCCACAGCACCAAATTTAAGCGTTTTTACCCTTTTTTCCGCAAGAGATTTTGGAAAAGTAGCCCCATATTGTCCGGGTTGTGTCGGTAATCATGAAAATCCCTCAATAAATAAATGTATTTGTCCCCCTGCAGCCTTGCTGTGACATTCAGAGGCTGCAAAACCAAATTTTAGAGAAAAATGTGAAATAACAGCCGCGTATTTGGGCTTTTTTGACCCAAGGATTTTGTGGCACGCTCCGAGGATTAAATCTTTTTGGAAAAAAAAGGAGTTTTCTACATAAAGACGCCCCCAAACCATCCAGAAATCCTATTTTCTGGAGTTTCACGCATCAGAATCCAAACTCTCCGGATGGGGCAGTTGAGAGGACATCCAAGATCAAGCAGCGAATTATCAAAGTCAACGACAGCCCTTGGCCCATCCAGAGGCTCAAAGAGGATCGAACGACGCGTAAATATAATCATATATAAACCATATATACATGCATGGAAGGAAGCCAATGAGCTGGCTCAAAAATAGCCAAATTCACCCTAAAAAGCTCTGGAGATGTTTAGCAGCTGTTTTGCTGCTGCCACTGGGGTCGGTGTTATATTTTCCGGTGGCAACACGGGAAAAATAACGCATTTTTGGCGACAACCAGCACAAAATGACCCAAAATACGGGCATAAATGGCCCCTCGTCACCCCAAAACGCGCCGCGATAATTACCTGAAATCAGAATCGACCCTTTGGGACGTTTTCAGCAGCCGAGGCCTCCGCCCGTCATTTTCAAAGCCACTGGGTGAAAGAAATACCTGCAAAGGGAAGAAAAATCATGTGAGAATTATAATTTGCCAAAAACACCCGAGATTTCAGTCGTTCTTCCCAAGTTTTTGTCTCCTGGGTCTCAGGAAATGAAGGGAATTTGCTGCAGGCGACTGCGTGTGGAAATGAGAGGCCGCGTTGGGAGCGACCTGCTTAGCGGCTCCGGATAATTTGAGGCTTTTCCTCTAGGAAATGGGTGGAAAATTGTCCTGGATGCACCTGAGTCACCCCGAAGACTCGTTTTTCCCTGCCAGCAATAAATACCCGAGATCTCCGGTCTAAGATGGGTGTTTTTCCAAGCTTGGGGAAGACGGATATCAAAGCAAAACCAGGCCCAAGTGCGTTAAGTCAATGCTAAATACTCAACTTTACCACTTGTAACCTAAACCTGGAGCAACCTACGGGGAAATAAATCCCCTGAGGGTTAAAAAACACCCGTATTTCACATTTCTACCCACGTTTACAGTCCTTCGTCGCCCATTCCAGCCACTTTGGGTGCTGCTATTGAGTCTAAACCTGACAATAAAGTCGAATTCAACAAGTGTTTGCATTTCAGGAGTATCTCCACGAGCAAATTGCTCCAAATAAGATATCACTGATTATAAAATAGCAATAACAATGTAAAATATCAGTAATGTAAAGCACAGATTTAATCTTAAGGGTTTTTTTTTGCAATTTTTTTCTTTGCTGATTCAGCGACAGCCTCTAAAACACGAAGAACTTTTTCCCCCTCCATCTCTTTGGTTCCCAA
>JAVCKT010010383.1:5691-16868 GCA_032273925.1 Rhynchotus rufescens | reverse complement strand
TAATAAATCATTGGTTGTGCTACTGTATGTGCAAGGCAAGTAGAATTAGGGGTATTTTTTTTTAAGATCATTGTTTAGTGAGAGGAAAAAAGATACAAAATACTGACTGACTAGATTCCCATTTAGGGAAGTGATTCACATGTCAGCATGTCCATTCAGCGTGTTCCTCGTATGCTGGGTGAGTTAGAAATTCGGGGGATGTAGGGTAGAAACCATGAAATGAACAGAAAATGACTACACTCCTTTGGGGCTGCAGAGTCTTTGCACCACAAAGTGCTGATTCATGTTCTCCTCTGATCATGACTATAGAAAGTCAAATCTTTAAAGTCAATGGAGCTTCCTCTAAGTAAAGCAAGGCTGCTCCATCCCTGCAAGGTTGCAGTGAGGGGATTGCAGCAAAGCAGGACAAAGAAGAATTTTTTGGAACACATATGTAACAGTTTTGTGCACCAAGGCCTATTTCTCTGATAACTTCAAGTTTAAGGGGAAAACTCATCAATCTATTCTAAATATCTTGCTATTTGGAAAAACGTAATACTTCCTCACAAAGTCATGAGAATTAATTTGTTTGCAATGTAAACAGTTTCAGCAAATTCACAGTGACGGAAAATCATATATGAGACTGTTTTGTGAAAAAAAAAAGAAATCCGTACTCACCATTACGTTTTTCCTCAGATTTCCATTCTTATCTCTACATCTGAAAAATCAAGCAGATCGTATCTTATGAAGAGCAAATTCCTCTGAGAAATCATCTTTGCTTTCATTTATTTTAGATACCGGCAGCAGTAACTCTTATGAGATCAATTCTTACAGAAATAAAGCAGGCATAAACATATTCTGGAGGACAATCAGAGCAGAGACTTTGGGAACTTGATTTCAGCTTTATTCTGCATAATTCTTTTCTAAGCTGCTTGGTTTTCCCTTTATATAAAATATTATATGATCCCTGTCTCATAATATTCATTGCTGGATTACATCTGCTAATGAATGTAAGGTGCTTAGATGCTTATGTGGATGGAGAAGAAAAAGGAGGACTAAAGTGACTCAAGTTAATTATTTCACTGGTGTCCCAGTTTTTAGCCATCACTGTATGCTAAGAAAAAGTTAGAAATACATAGTGTACCCACACCATGTTATCTTACAAACAAATGTTAAAAGAACCACAGCAACCAATATAAAATATGTGTGAATACATACAGTATATTTGCTTTGGTAAACCCAGTTTGTTTGTACTAGGAAACATTTTTAGCAAATAATTTTATTTATAACTTCAGTGCAAGCATTCCAAGCATAGGTGGTCTGCAAATTCCAGCAGACACTACTCAAAATGAAATTCTTTAACCAAAAAAAAAAAAAAAGCCCCCCTTGAGGTGATACTGCACCAGCTGGTACCAAGTGTTAATCTTGGGAGAAGTGAACTCATTTTGTTTTGACACAAAGATAGCGTGCTATGATTTCACGGTGAAAACATTATCTATACCTGCTCTTTCTACCTCTAATAAAGTTTTACAAGCAATAAAAGGGCCTAGAGATCAGTTATCTTCCTGTTGGTGCCTTTGAATGTTTCCTTTTGATGCCTACCGCCCAGAAACCTCCCCAGTGAATTATTGTAAGGAACACTTTCATACCACTACACTGTTTGGGTATGTAACCTAAGCTGGGCTGGGAGATAGACAGGCAGTAGGAATGGCACATGGTAGAAACAAGAAAGTTCCCAGGAAGGAGGAAATTGAGGTTAAATTTGGATGAAAAGCAAGTTTTGCTTTCCAAAATCCAGATATTGTTTCCTCAGCATCTCCTGACTTGTTGCCGTCGGAGGCTGATCCCTCCCTCACCCATCCTGGGCAGCAGGGCAAGAGCTGAGCTTCACTCTGGGCCCTAATCAAACAATGACACCAGAGAGGGGGTAACTCCCATTTCCTACCCAAAACTGCTCTCCTGGGGATAGTCCAGCTCCTTCTCAGCCAAGCCCTCCCTAGCTGCCATCACTTGCTTACTCTAATCACAATTAGGAGGGACAGTGCCAGTCAGCTAATTGCATTTCTCATGGCTGCCTCAGTACAGATTGCCTTATAAGTCATCAGTCCTATGCACTTTACAAGTGACTTATCTCAGAAGTATTTTTTTATAAGCAATGCGTTCATTTTTTATTTTAATTCCAGGAAAGTTGTTGGCTTTCCTGTTCCTGCCTGAATACAACAATGCACCAGTGCAGACTACAGTAGCCCAGCAGAACCTGACTGAGATCCTCAGCACCTTCCAGTCAGGAAATCCCTGACATTACACACCACCCAACATGGGGGAATGTACGCAGGGACATGACATGTGTCCACGTGGCCTGTACTAGCTGGAATTACCCCAAAATGGCACTTTTGAGCCAGTTTGCTCTTTCTCCTGGAGTCCGTCAGTCTTGTTAGTCACTTCCTCCCCTTCCTTCAGGAGCCCAGGACAGGAAGAAAGGAACAATGCACCATTGTGCAATTAAGTGCTCAGCCGCTAGGTGATCCAGGCAAAAAATAAAGCTGTCAAAAAATAAAGCTTTCAATTAATGTAGACTGGTCTAGGCTTTGTGCTTAATTGAGTCTAGTCCATGCTGCAATGGGATCTTCCTGTGCGGATTTATTGACTAGCAGGGTTGTTGCAATCCAGATCAATGCTCACTCAAAAGATCTGCCCTCACTGGAGAGCTCTCACCAACGCCAGGGCAAGCTGTAATGAAATCCAAGCTGAGGAGGATGTTTGGTGTAATGGCTATTGTGCTTTCTAGCAAAAGGTCTGGGGTGGAATCGGTGATTGTATCGAGGTAGGGCGGTTGCAAGCCCTGGTAACATCAGGTTTAACCAAATCAGCTTTGTTAAGTAAGAAGTCCAGCTTTGTGTCCTCCTGTGCAGTGAGATTATAAGTGTTAAGGCTACTGGGGGGTAATTTGCTCTGTACAAAACAGGCTCAAGCCTGGCATGCACGGGGTGACATGTGGCTGGAGAAAAGATGCAGTATCGGGCACTAGGGAATTAAACCTTGTTTCAGGTAGGTGATAGAGAACATCTACTCCATCCTGGCTCTTTCAGCTATGGCACCCAATGGAAAATAGAGGCCCTCCCATGACTTATTCATTCCTTCCTGGAATACACAGGAAAACGTCTATTTTTAACCAGGAGAGCAGGTCAAGGACTTTACAGGAGTATTAACGAGGCAAGAAATATATGTAATCAAAGTGCCAGATGGTGTTGCCCTTAATCCACTATCAACACCTACCCTATGGGAAGTGAAGAGTTAAAGTCCTTTTTTCCCCCCAAGTGATATATTCATAGATATATTCTTTAAGTCCAGGAAGAATTCCAATGTTTTCAAGATTTGTACTGCACAACCTCTTTTACCTCCCTGTGTTGTATCTTTTCAAGTTGCATTTTAGTGGTAAAGATGTTTTTGTGCAAGTTAAGCTCTTGCCAATGTTCCAGTGCAATTCCTAAGTCCTGCACATGCTTAAAACGACAGGCTCACTCTGTCTTTCATCTGAAGCCAAATGGGTTTTAATATAGTTATCTCTTTAAACAGCATCCCTCCTCCCCCTCCACTGCTTCCCCAAAATGGAGCAGGAAAATCTTAGTCCAACTTTCATTCACAAGCTGTTCTGTAGTAGCAGTTTGGGGAAGGTCAGATGCAAAGCCCCTTGAAACCAATAGAGAAACTCTCATTGACTTAAACAGGTATTGAATCAGGCCCAAATGTCTTTCTGGACCATTATCTAAGGCTTGGACTTTTCCAAAATATTTATAAAGTGATCCCACTCCCCGGTTGTCTGAAATGTAACCTTTCACATTTATGGAGACTGTATTCCTAACATAGCCGGATAAAACAAATCAAAGCCAATACTTCAGGTTTTCAAAGGAAGAACAAAGGATCTTAATTTCAGACCTGCCTTTTAGCAGATAGGGCTTTGAGAAATGGAAGAGGGATGCACACGCTCCAGCCTGGGCCAAGCAACACTTGCTGCCCCTTCTTAACCACTCACCTGCCTCTTTTATTAATGCTTTCTGTGCCTCAAACTGATGCAAGAACAGGAAGCAAGGGCAATGTCTCCAAAGCCTTGGCTGCAAACGCTGCTCCGCTGGGCAGTTCTGCTCAGTTGCTTTCGCTCTCCCATTGCCACGTTGCAGCTGGGAACCTGCTCCTTTCTCATCCAGCTTCCAGGCCTGCAAAGGTTGGAGCTGCTAGCATGCTGATTTTGAGCTCAATGACAAACTGCATCTTCTTTTTATGGTATATTAGGAAATCGTTCTGTGCCACTTTCACTGAGAGTTGGGCTATTTTGATCTCCTGCTCTTCAAGGGGAGAGCCATGTGTATCAAAGTCTTTGCAGTGCATATAGGCATTTACTAGAGAGATTAATATTAAAATACTCAGCTAGCCAATGAACTTATTAGGTTAATGTAATGACTAGAGTCTAGATGTTAGAGTTCACTTAAAGTTCACTGACTATTATGGGACTGATGGTATATAGAATAGCTTAATCTTACCGTGGGAAAACTAAAATCATGTAGGGGAAAATTAGGCAAGACATGGAGGATAAACTTCCATTCCTATGAGAGATACCACAGGACATGCCAAAAAAGGCAGAAAAGGGACCATTTACTTCAAATACAGTGAGAAAGGCTAAGCTGTTACCATTGCATACAGTAGCCATTTGCAATAAAACTCTGTTTTATGGACATTTTGCAAGGAGGAGGAGAGGTAAAAGAGCTGCTTTATATTTCCTTTTTTCTTTTTCTTTTTTTTTTTTTTTTTCCTAGCACAATGCAGAGGGGAAACCAGAGATTCAAAAGGCAGCTCTGTTTCGCAGGCTAAAGATTCCTGCTTCGTTTACTGACAGGACCTTTCTGTGCATAAGAAGAGACCTCCCACACCTTAAATTGCTGCAGTGAATGGATTTACATTCTGCTTTATCCTCTGCATTCCAGCTGCTGCCCTTAGCCTTGTGATTACGGGCATGCGACTCAACTGTCCACACACTCTGAAACACTCAGTTCCTCCCCCACCAAGAAACCAGGACCAATTCCACAGGAAGGAAAATACAAAAAGGACACTAATTTTGATTTTCTTCCCAAGCATTGCAGCTTCCCAGAGTGAAATTAGGTTTGCAGGGGAAAACATTTGAGAGAAAGTCGGAGCTAATGAAATCTGCACGAGGTCCTGGGGCTTTGCTAGCCTGGAGAAGAAAAGCGTAGCTCTAGGCAAGCAGCGGCTTGTTGAACTGTAAGAAATGTTACCTGCTTAAAGGCAGGTAAAATCTGGCCTAAGCTGTTAATCTATCATTCAGGTTTTGACACGCCAAACTCCTGTAAATGTTTTTCTACCACATCCTGTCTCCTCCTTCCCCAGCTGAAAAATAATAATTTTGGAAGGGCATGAATTAGACCTGTCATTTTCTCCCCCTCCTTATCCTTAAACTACATCATACAAACTCCTGTCTCTCAGAGGACTTGATCCTACCCTCCTTCTCTTCAGGGGTGCAAAACTGAACCCAGACACGGTTTCCAAGGATCAAGCAGGAGGCAAAGGCATTACTGGGATGAGCAGCTCCAGTGGCACCATCTCCCAGAGCTCCTGCAGGCTCGGGCTCTCCTGTCCCCTCCTGGGGACCCTCAGACCTCAGAGGGACATGCACGGGTGGACGGAGCCAGCTGCATTAGGATGCCCATCCCCGTCCTTTCTCGCACCGTGGACACCCCAGTTTGTGGCTCACCACACCGCAGATGCAGGGAATCGCTGGCGCACATAACACCTGGACTTTGTAACACGATTACGCTGCGAGCCAGATACAGAAAGAAATATGCAGATCCAACAAAACATCCGCACTCCCCGGTGCACCTGCGAGCCCCACGTCTCCTTATCGCTCCTCAGCATTCCTCGGGCAGAGTCCTTGAGACTGCTCGCGCGCTCTCCCTGCTCTCCAGGCTTTTCCCTCACCACGGAGCCTGCCATCAGCTCCTTTCCCTGTGCTTTTCTTGCTTGCAAGACAGCCCAGGGGATTATATCACCTTCTGCACTCTCCAGCAGGTTGTATCCTTATCAGCCACCATTCCTTTTGCCTCATTTCCAGGGTTTTGCTCAGTGTGGGTCGCTCACATAGTCGCCCCAAGGCAAGGCCCACCGTTACTGCAAGAAGATAAAACAACTGAAGAGAAAGCAGAAGGCTCCGATGTTAAAAACACGATCTGCAATGTCACACGCCACATCGCAAAGCACACAACCTGTATGTTGATTCTAGCTGGTCAAACCCTGTTTATTTTCTTTGCCTTTTTTTTTCCTCCCAGAATTGACAAAGTTATGTATAACACCTTTTACAAGACATTTGACATTTACCATATCTATGAAAATATGGGCTGCCTCCCCGATTTCCTGTTTGCAGTGTCACCTTGCTGTGGAATGTCCAAACTCGGAGAGGCATGAGCCCGTTGGGGACTTTTTCTCTTTTAAGAGCTGTAAAGACAGAGAGGAGTATTCACACCTTCCAATTTTAGGTCTAAATCAAGGCCAAGCTCCCTGTAGTGTCAATGCAGCCTCCAGAGAACAATTCAGGATACTAAAGTTAAAAGTCCTAAATTAGGCCACGTGAATACTTCCTAAAGATTCAAGAACTCCATACTTGGCATAGGGAGAGATCCCAATATGAATGAACGATGAGGAGTCATTGACCTTAAAAAGACCAGGATTTCATTCAGGATTTTAATGACCTTTTGTTAAAGTGAATTCTGTTTTTTTAAGCCACTTACGAACTTCCTTCAGAGCTTTATGAAGCTGCATGAAATAATTAAGCACACAAATCTAGTCCCATGCTAAGTTAATTACGTGCCTTGTGGTTTCATATATATTTTTCTCCCTTTCATAGTTACCTTTTAATATCTCCCCATATTTCTTTCTGACTGTTCTGTATTACTCTCTTTAGTCTTCAGGAAACCCATTATTACTCACGGGACCAAGTAATCAAATGCGACTCACTGTGTGCAATTAATCTCTTCTCCTCGAAGACTGGCTGTGAAATGGCTTTCACCTTTTTAATTTTTAGTTGCTAGGAACTGGCATGTCTTCCCTCTAAACTCAACTGTCCATGTCCCCATGGACCCTATGATATCTAGGACCTCACTTCATTTCTCAGGGCTTCTAGACAACCATGAATTTGCACCTTGCATGTGGAGAGAAAGAAGAGCTTATTTCAGTACTTTGACAATATCTGTAATGAGGCAAATGATTTATCTTCAATAAAGACAGATTAATGATATTTCTATGCAATGTGTGGATTTAAAATGCTAATACTGCAGCAGAATTATAGCTAAGTGTATTTTTATGCAACTTGGCAAAGACATCACCCTGGGGAAGATTAAGGCTTTCGGTGTGAGCTCAGAAGACCAGTTCTGGAGCCAAAAATGATCGTGTCTTCTACAGAAATATTAGTAAAAAGAGATTTAAATCTTCCAGACTGTATACCTGACTTCAGTGAAATTTTTGACACTGTCTCATGGCATGCTAATCAACAAGCTTGGGAAATAGGCTATAAATTAACTTATATAAGATGGGAATAGAAGTGGCTGAAAAAAAATGTTCTCACAAAGCCATATCTACAGATTTCTCTCTCAAAAAAGTAGTGTAATAATTTGGATAGTCTAAAAGCCTGCTACTCATCTGGTACTGTCTAGTCCTTACACACAGACTACAGAATATGTTTATTAATTTGGACATGGCCTTAGGCTAAAAAAAGGCTGAAAATTGTTGAAAATTTATAAATATGCTACAGGTAGGGGAACTGGCCAGGGATGAATAAAATTCAGTAAGGACAATGATAAACCACTGCAGGTAGGCAGAAATAATGACTTGCACCAACCCGGAAGGTCACTGACAGTCTGGGTAGCTGTTGTGCACAGTTGTGGACCTGAGGTTTAGAGAGGACTGCAGGCTAACCATGGGTCAGGAGTGCCCAGGTTCTTAGGACAGAGGCACTCACGGGAGCTGATACCCAAGCATCTCATCCGTAACATGGACAAAACCATCCTTCCACTCTGCACAGTGCTGGGGAGGCACCAGCTGGAAGACCTGGTCCTACTTTTAGCACTATTCTTCAAGAACGATGTGAATGATTGGAGAGAGTCCAGCAGACAGCAGGGATGACCTGAGGTCTTGAAAACAAGCATCAGTGAAGCTCTCAGGCTGCTTAGTCCAGGGAAGGGAGACACGAAGACTTGAAGCATTTGTCCTTTTTCATCATAGAGGAGACAAGAAGAAATGTTCATGAACTGCAGCAAGGAACATCCTACCTAGACACTAGGAGAACTTCCCAGAGAGAAGAACAACTGGCACTGGAAGAAACTGCCTAATGAAGCCATGAGGTGCTCATTTATTGGAGGTTTTAAAACTGTTAGCAGAAAATGGACCAGTAATCCTCCCCTGGGGCAGAGGGATGAGCCAAATGACCTCCTGAGGTCGCTTTGAGGCCTATTTTCCGTGCATCTATGTAAGTAAGACAAGAGCAAAGTGGGCATGGGAAAATATCCTATAGCAAAATACTATAGAGCCAGTTCACATAGCTTGGAAGGGCAAGTCAGAAATTAATTAGTCTTTAAGGAATTTTAAGCGGAAAGTTGTGCTCTTGCTTTCCTAGAGGTGTTAAGCAGATATTCATAGCAATGTAGTACCGATAAATTATTCCACTATACTGCTGACACAAGTGGGAGGACAGTGGGAATATAGAGCTACACTGTTGTGTGGAAGTAGCCTGATAATTTTAGCACAGAAGAAAGAATCAAATCATTCTCTGTTTAATCACATAGAGCCGAGCTGAGCCAGGCTTTTCCACAGCAGACACCTGGGTACCAGACATTTCCAGATTGCCCTGAAAGAGCTCTCAGCACAGCAGATTTTGGCAGAAGGGCGCAGGCATCTGCCAGGGTGGCTCATTTCCCTTTCGGAGGGAGAACTGTGGAATAACTGGTGCATTAGCTGCTTCATCAGGTACTAGACCAAGACTGCTGCGTGGGGAAGGCGGCTGCCGTGGTCGAGCCTTCAGCTTGGCCCAACTTCAGAAAGTTTGGTCTGCTACAAAGAGAGTAAGTCACAACTGTGCCCTTACTTGGAAGAACATCACTCACATTCTGCTAGTCTCAGTGCAGCCACCTGTGCTGCATCTGCCCCTTACCTGGACATTACTCAAAGAAGTTAATCTGGGAGACATTATAGGTAGAAATAACAGATAAAATGATCAGATAAACAATAAATTTAGAGAGTATTTTTTTTAAAATCTGCTATGTCTGGCTATAAGGATTTAAGATCTGAAGATTAATTTTTTCCCCCTTGTAAGCTATTGAGTTACATGAAAATTGAATAAAACATGAGTATTTTTGACTGCACAATCTGATGTTTGTCTTGACCTATGGGAAAGATAGTCTTGCAATCCTTTCTGAGCAGTGTTCATGCTAATTAAAATATCATGAAGGTAAATATTAAAATAGCATCTCAAAGGAAAGAGCTCAGCTCATCTGTTTATAGAAGGCAGCATCCTGACTAATCATTACAAGAAAAGTTCCCAACACCCATACTGGACTAAATACCTCCAGAAAGCTCTCTTATTCTTGCAGACTCTGCAGCTCACATTGCTTTCTTGATTTGACAAGACATACATTCTTGGAGGAAGGTTTAACACAAAATGGAAGGAAAGGGAATACAAGTTACAGGGACGTTTTACAACTGAAAGAAAAAACAGGGTAATAAGAGGGGAAAACAATTTCACACTTCAGAATTACCCACTGTGAAGACCAAGAAGGTCCGGGCAGGGGAGTCAGATAGGAGCTGGCAGGTGAGTGTAAGCAGCACCGTGGTGACAAGTCTGGTTATTGACCACATCCTTGTTTGTATTTTATTGTTTTTAATTCAGGGGTTCAGCTCTCTGAATATGCACCAGGCATTGCCAAAAAATGAAAGTAAGGAAACTGGTGAGCTGTAGGAGAGCAGATCACTGTAATTTGAATTTGACTTCTCTCTTTTTTTTTTTTTTTTTACATGCATGTGTGGTTGCCACTGCACACCCTTTTTTTTTTTTTTTTACATCTTCTGGAAATCAGACCTCCACAGAGCATTTAGGGGCTCCATATCATTCAGTGCTCTTGCTAGGGTAGATCTATGAGGCTGCCAAGGTGACAGGTAAAGCCAGAAACACAAAACAGGTGTCTCGGCTGCTGATTGTTGCCTGATTTCCCTCTGCCTGTTTCCCCTTCAACAGCTGCCCCATAGAAAGCTCCACTCAGATAATGAGAAACCTGCCTGGAGCTCATGGACCCTCTTACACTTTTACAAGACTTAGGTGTGTTAACCCCAGCTCTTTTGCAATCCACTTAACATCCCTAGGTCCAGCCAAGTGCCTGTTTCAAGGACATGCATGGGAAGCGGTTGCGATAGGTCACGTCGTTCACTTCAATACCAGGTACCGCAAAAAGCTCCAGTTAAACAGCATCGAGCTATTATTATTATAGGAAGGTGGTTCTGTTTTGGAAATATGGTAAAACATTTGCAGTATTTTAAAGAGGGTTCATTCCTCTGAGTTTAGCACATAGAACTGGATAAATAATTTAAACAAACATTTTGAGCAGTTTTGCAAAATGCATTCAATGAATTATTCAAGGAGCTCTATTTGATCGTCTTCAGACACAATACTGCTGTCAGCAGCAATGCAGAAATTTCTAAGTAGGTTTTAAATATTCATTTTTACCCATTTGAGAAATAATGTGTACTGTGTCCTATCACCCATGTTAGCATGTCTTAGAGAGAAATAGTTTCACAAGTTGTCATCCATCCCTGTATTTGTGTTAAACTTTAAATTTAAGATTAGATTATCTCTTACATATATTTCTTTAAAGATAAGCATAGCAAAATGTTTGCTGTGCCAGTTAAAACCATGTCTACAATGTAAAAGTGAGTGCATCTCTGGATTGGAATAGTTACATAAAAACACAAGAGAAACAATGGAGCAAGGAATGGCATTCTTGGAATGCAGTCCAGATGTATATGGGCTGGGTAAGGCTAGATAAAGTTTTAGAATAAACTCTGCAGCAATAATCACTTAAGACAAAAGGTCTCTAAAGCTCTAATTGCTGATGTAATCCTTAGGTCTTAAGGCGAGACGTCTGAAATTT
>JAVCKT010010378.1:0-11974 GCA_032273925.1 Rhynchotus rufescens | reverse complement strand
CTTGAGGAGGAGAGCTTTGGACCAGTGCAAATCCTTGTTCTGGAAGAATGTTGTGTGTTTTGTGTGTGTCTTTTCATGTGTCCGTTAACTATTAATAAAACTTCTTTTTTACAGGCATTTTGAGCAGATGAAGGATGATTCAATAGTGTGTAATATTGGCCATTTTGATGTGGAAGTTGACGCCAAGTGGCTGAATGAGAATGCAGTAGAGGCTGTGAATGTAAAGCCCCAGGTGAGACAGCACTTACACTTTCCAGCAGGTTTCCTGCTGGAAAGAAGGAAATCAGTGTCATGCCCCAGAAAAAGCTGGAGGAGGATTATCTTTTCAGATGTTTCTCTCTTGTTTTTAGTTTATTTGGAAGCTAATCTTGCTCTAGGCTGGTCAGAATGTAGATTCTGACCTACTCTTTGCCATTAGCCTAGAACAGTTGCACATAACTCTTGCATTGATATTAAAGCAATTGGTTCCGGCCAGTGCCTGTGATTACAGCATGGTCTCTGGCAAGAGTGCCTGGTGGGATACATCTTTGTCCATATGTTCCTACTTTCCTTGCAAACACAAGTCTGCCTTCTTGGTGGTGATTGTGTAGACAATTCCATAGTGTTCATTCCTTACAAGAAGTCAGCTTTGATGTTTGGGGTGTGGGTGGTAAGGTATGGAAATGGGCTTTCTTTGATAGCCACCAGCTGAAAACAATGCCAAAATAATCTTTAAAAAAATAACCTAGATGGTGAATACAGAACAGGCCATTACAGATTGTAGATTGCCTTGATCTAAACTTCCTTGCAGGAAGTTGCTTGCTAATGAGCTGTCTTGCACTAGAAAAATCTCCGTCCTAACACAGAGTGCCAGTATTAGAATGAATCTCAGGATAATGTATTCTGAGATTCTACCAAGGTTTGAAAAAAAAAATTCACGCCTCTTCAAAGCACTTTTTATTATGAGATGGAAGCTTTGGTAAAGCCTGTTTGGAGCTCTGCCAAATTTAGTTCTCCTCCAGGCTCTGTGGTTTCATTTTAGAAACCTGTGGACCGTAAGTCTGCTCGTGTGCAGACACGGAGGGAAGTTTTATACTTGCTTCCCTTGCATTCCCACTGTGTGCTTATGTCCATCTAAAGCTGCATCCACATGGGAAGGTAAAGGTCTCAAAATTTCAGCTGTGCGGCTGAAATTAAACAGTGCTTAAAGAAACAGAACTAAACTCAAGTAAAATTGTTATGTAACACCAGCACTGAGAGAGAACATTGCTTAAGGCAAACCAGGCTGTCTGACTTGGCATAGAACAACTTCTCCTTCCCTTTTGAAGAGGGAGTGTGCTCGCTGATGGCAGATTTCTGGGACAGGTATGTGGTGTTTTTTTAACACATCTAAGCATCTTTCTTAGATTTCAATCTGCTTTTCCAATTTTCATAACTCCCCTGTGGCTTATTGGCCACCCATGTTGAACTTCTAGCAAGCACTTGAGAGTCTTTGCAATATTCTGCTTTCTTTTGGGACACTGACTGGGAGTGTATAACTCGAGATTTAATTGAGCCCAGTTTCTAACTGCATTCAAGTCTGTTCTTGCCTGTGACCTTAGAGTAGAGCTGACTAACGAGCTCCTTGTTAGGGGATGCTGCAGCTTTCAAGAGCAAAGCTTGCTCTTGAATTGCTCAGCTTTCAAAACTAAAATTGAAATTGTTGAAAAAGCAAATGTCAAAGACTAAATGGGTTGTTTTTATGGTAGCACACAAACTCACCTGTATGTGGATGTGCAGTGTGACTCTTAGTCTTGCCTGAAAAATTCTAAGTATTCCTGTTGGAGGAGATAGGAGTCTCTGTTCCTTAGCTATGACGTTTTAAAGGAGCCAGCCCTGTGTTTTAAAGGAGCCAGCCTGCAGCAAGATGCAATTTAATTCAAGTCCAGAAAATCATAACAAGTATCTGCCTAAAGACAACATGTGGTGTTTTTAAAAGGTTAGAATTAGAGACAAGGTAGTCTCTATGGCTTCATGTAAGGCCTACCTCCTATACTGGAGTTCTTCTGGTTTGAACCTCCTCAAAGGAGGTTCCTATTCAAACAATAAAGCTGTGAAGCCCACTGCCCAGAGTGTTGAGCATGTTGTACATGTGAAAGATCAAAGATCAACAGCTAAAAATTGCATTAAGTATCTCTAGCAGCACTGGGTGTGCCACTTCTAGGTGCCTCTTTGTGCCAACCTGATTGATCCATTGCTTTCAAAGTACAGCTGAGTGCCAAGTAAACTTATTCCTGAAAACCTGGCAGTTTTTAATATGGGTCTCCTCTGGATAATATCCCACTCAGCTGCACTGTGATATTAGAAAATGACTTGTGTTACAAGCACAACTGTAGAGGGAGGGGAAGGAAAGGTCAGGGTGGGATCTGTGAGCTCTGGCTCTGTGTGATTTCTTCTCAGGTGCTAAGGATAGTGCAATCCAGGCAGAGTCTGGAGCAATTTAAATGCAAATTAGGAAAGGGAGAAGACATTTGCAGAATCTCGAAATAAGCTTAGCAATTGGATGACTTGAATTTTACTTCTCTAGTAATTTTGTGAGTTTATAAATCAGCCTTATGCACCTATGGATGAGGCTTGTGATTGTGATTCCATGTAAACAAGCCAGCAGCTGCCCGGGTGCAAGCTGTGTCAGTATATGGGTGCTTTTTACTTTAATGTGACAGATTTTTACTGTTTTGATCACTTGGAATTTCCTGGCTTTTTCCATTAGTATCATGCACCAAATAAAAGAACTTAAGATCTGCTGTTACTGATACTGGCACCCATTCTGCCATTCATAATGGAATGCTGTTGTAACTGTTTTGCTAATTCTGAATAAAACTAGCTGAAGATGCATGGGGTGTAACATGAGTATGCACATGCAAGCTTCTCCCCTCTGCTGCTGCAGCACAGTTCCTCAGGATTGAGTCCAGTGCTTATGGCTCCTTCCTCCCTGGTTTCATTTCTTCTTCCCCATAGTCTTCTGATGCTGCATGTTGTGATTTTTTGACTGGATTCAGCACAGTGATCCATACTGAAGAGACACTGTCTGTAAGAAGTGCAAAAACTATGCCATGGAAAAAAATCTTTCTAATCCTGTCTGGCTGTCCTCTTAGGAAGGAGAAATTAAGGAATTTATCTCAGGCTTTTGTTTGAGGTGTTTTTTTTCTTTATGTATGGGTCTTGCTGAGCATGGCAGGGAAAGCCATCTCCAGCATCCAAATCCCAGAAATCTCTGTGGAATTGCTGGGAAAGGCATGCAGGAAAGGCATGCAACTGCACACCTTCTCTGAAGGTTTAATACCCCTTGAACTGCTTTCTAAGAGCCTGGGTAGGAATGTTTTGCAGCAGATAGTTCATGCAGATGCCATGTGGCTTTTCACTTATGTTACAGGCTAGAGCTTTAAGAACCAAGTGATATGCTTGCTCTTGCTCCAATTGAATAAAATTCTGAGACTAAAAGTATAAATACAGTGTGGGGAGGGAGCATCTTAAGTCTTTCACAATACTCATGCTATGAAAACACAAGATAAACAAATTTGTGTAAGATATGACTAACCTTGTCAAAGTTGATCTTTGATCTTTTCAGTCTTTTCAGAGATTTAATCTATTCTCAACTGTTGGGTACTAGGGATGAGCAAAGAATACCAGTGAATACTGAATATTCATGTGACTTATAGGCAATATTGGCATTGAATTCTAAGCTTTAATATTCTAAAATCTCCTACAGGTGTGAAGGGTGAAGAGCTAATGTTGTAGGATGCCAATCTGACCCACCCAGCTGAGGCCCATGTTAAAGGAAACAATCTCCTGCATTGCTTGGCACTTGCCTGTATGAGATATGGTCCTGTGCAAAGTCCTGTTGTCCCTAGCATTGCTTAAAAGTTGCTTTGAATGGAGGATTCACATGTTCAACTCCAAGAGCAAAAGAGATTCACCAGCATCTAGGACAGTGTTGTTATACTGGTTATTTACAGCTACAAATGTAACTTTACTTGCTTACTGAACAAGTGAAGAGGGTCTTTTGTGTTGACTTGCCCTCAGCTGGACTTGGGTTCATCCAAGGTGTGTGGTGAGATTTGAAATTGCGAGGCCAAAGACCCTAGAACAGTGCCAGAGAGCTTGCAGACGTATCACCCAGGTGAAGGCTGCTGCAGATAAGAGCTGAGTGTGCTTTGACAATTAAGCAATGGCTGAAAAGAGGCAGAAAGTTACAGGGGAGTAACTTTGCTAAGCTGAGGAATCGGACTGTGACCCCTATATTAGATGCAAATGCTGTTGCATGTAAATGTGTTTTCCTGTTTCTCCACACCAGTTCTTATAACTACACACATATATGAATTAAATGTCACTGTTGGCAGCATGCTCCCACAACAACCACCTGAGATGACAGGCATGCAGAAAAGCTAGAGGAGCTGGATAAGTGGTTAGATGAGAAGCATATACTTAGATACGTGTTGTATGAAATCGGAACAGTTACAGACTTGATAGATCCCGACTGGGAACTGAGTGGTATGTATCTCTGTTGTAATTTAAGTCCATTTTGCAAGCTACTGCTGGATTGCTGGTGTGAGAAGGCTGTTTACCAAGTTTTGCATGAGTAAATGTTGTCAGCACTCTCTTCTGACTGGTTTTGGTTTGTTTTGCACTCAGGTGGATCGGTATACACTGAGGAATGGCCGCCACATTATCCTGTTGGCAGAAGGCAGACTAGTCAACTTGGGCTGTGCCATGGGTCACCCGAGCTTCGTTATGAGTAATTCCTTCACCAACCAAGTGTTGGCACAGATCGAGCTGTGGACCAATAGTGACAAATACTCTGTTGGAGTCCATTTCCTTCCAAAGAAGGTGAGTTAAGCCAAGGTCAAATGGAGCAAGGTAACCTAGTTCTGTCTGTGCGTGAACTCATCGTTCTCAGGGATCTTCTGTCCCTTAATGAATTCTTGACTTCAGTCATGCTGAGCCTCTTGAATCTGAAGTGGGCTGGGTTTTGTGACATGTTGAACTGCGGTATGTTGAGACCCGTGAACTGGGACCCATCTGTCACATGCAGTAGGAATGTTCATGTTTCCATTTTTGGCTTGACTGGGAGTTCTACCTGGAGATGCTGGGAAGCCCTGCAGTGCCTCAGGATGATTAGGAAACATCATTTGACTTTTTCTCTCCTTACCGTGGTTGAAAGAGTCTGGGGTTCATTTGCACCTGAGCAGAGCTTATCGCAATCTGGTCTTAATATTTTCACGAAATATTCATGACACAGATTCCCTTGGGTTTCCTTTTAAACTTATCTGTGGATTCTTTGTTCTTGGAGAAATCTGGATCATGTCATAACTCTCAAATTCCTTTTATAAAACTAATCTGGTTTTAATTTTTCAAAACAAGCCTGAGAATTTGAGATAGACATTGAAAAAGATGCTGGAGTTAAATCCCACTGCCTTTGAAATGCAACCAGATGTGGCATTAAATGTGAAAATGCTTTTCATTTGGGAAATAGAGTATGTATGTTTGGGCTTGTTTATGAAGTGTTAGCTGAAGAACTTCTAAGCTTCCAAAACCATCCATTAATAGTCAAATGAAGTGTACCAGAGATCTAATGTGGGAATTGATTATGTGTCAGAGAGCTTGTTGATCATCCTCTTCAGAAGAAATATTTTATTGTCAGTCCCCTTGAGAAAGGGATAGTCCAATGTTGCTAATAAAACTCCTAAATAAAAATTTGTAGTAAGCATACTTGAACTGAAGATGAGGATTAATGCCCAAGTCAATGCCTTATACTGAATTGCATTTGTTTGTTTAGCATATGGCAGCGATCTGTTTAGGAACACACATTGTGGCAAAATGCTATTCTTTACCCACAGTTCTTCATAGAGGATTTCAAAGAATGAGGCTGTCTTCATGTCAGTACCAAGGGAAGATGGGTAGAAGAGCTTTCTTTGATAATTTTTGGGCCTAATGTTGCCTATTCTTTGATAATTTTCTGGCTAATGTTTCCTGTTTAGGTGCAAAGTACCTTGCATTATAGAATATGTTCATATTTGTCGTAGGTATTTATCAAAATTATATTCTAGCAGTCAAAGAAAATGATGTGTATTTTCCCCAGAAATCTAACCAAACTATTGTATCTAGGTCCTTGGAAACAAACCTATCCCTTTTTTTATGCTCAGCTGTCTGGTTTTGTGTATCAATGAGATGACCTGACTCACCAACAGCTTCTCTTGAAATTGTGGAGTTAACCAGTCTTGCTGGAAACACACCAGTTGGCCAGATGTGTATTCAATTTTTAATCTTCTGACAGGATCTGCCAAACTTAAATACTTGCTTCCCTTTTAAATCTCATCTTGCTAGTTAGGTTTTCTTTCACTCACGGCTTGTTCTTGGTTGTGGGGTTTTTTTATTTGTTTCTCTGACTCCTCTGTAGTATTCAGTAGCTTTCATGGTTCACTGCTACGTTCTTTGCTTGATCTTTGCTTTTCGGTCCTTTCTCTTGCACATCTTGGAGCATGCTGCTTCTCAGTAGGTTTTAGCAGTTCCATTTTACTTGCAATGAGCTGGTAGAACCCTAGGGAGCTGCACTGTGTATAAATGTAACCTTTCATCCTATTAGTTGGTTCATTGAAGTAAAATTATTTTAGAGCAACTACTAGTTACTACACGCCCTTTGAGTGGGAAATTTAGGGTTAGACACTGAATCATTTAGGAGATGCTGGTTCACACAAGATGAAGATCTGGTCCTTCATTGTTTGGTTGATTTATTTCTCTTTGAATGCTTTACAACTTCTCACATGTGTTTGATTATATGGAGGGGGTATCATAATTTTTTCCTGTGCTGCTGGAAATTCAGACTTAAGTCTGTTTCATTAGCAATGAATACTTGTATATTGAAGGGATTAGAAGTGATTTTAAAACTAGTTTTTATGTAACTCAGCAAGTTAATTTGTATTACTTAATGCTATACTTCCCACCTTCCCTTCTGATGTACCAACTGAAGTTTCCCATTACTGTCTAGTTTTGACTTTTGTACCCCTCTCTTGTAGTTCTTAACTACCTTATAACTTCATGTTTTTCAATTGCTTAAGATAGTAGGTGGGTATTGTCTGATACCTCTGGGATAAAGAAAAGCCCAAAGAATAAGTGAGTTTATATATACTGTTAACATATTTTCCACTGTACACTTTGGTTTTTACTCTTTATGGAGGCATGATTATAGATTCTAGAATTCTTACTGAATTGGTAAGAACCAATTCATTCTTGATTGAATTTTCTTAACATGTATACCTTGAAGATAAGATATCTGGAAACCAGATGTATTCTTTTGTGTCAATAGCAGAACATCTCTACAATCTTACGATGGCAGACTAGTATGTTGAAATGCTTTTGTAGTGGCAATATGGTTGGGACTTTACTGTGTTTTACCAAACTGGATATTCTTATCTCCAAAAAGTTTGATTTCTCTTCTTGTCAATGGATGCGAATGTGTAAATGAGATTGAAATGAACTTGATTGTATTACTAATCCTGAGCAGGATTTGACTCCTTGAAAAGCTTGGGGCTTTTCAGTCTGAGTGCATTTTGATGCTCATGGTCTCTGCAGTCAGAGGTGATGCTGGCAGAAGACCTTGTTCACTGCTGTTCCTGTGCCAACCTGTTAAATCCTTCCTGGGGCTGCTACTGATTCTCTGATACTCTATTCCCACAGTTGACTATGAGTTTTTGTGACTAATAGGACTTCATCCTGCTAATATTGTTATCTCAATGCTTTGTTTTTCAGCTGGATGAAGCTGTGGCTGCTGCACACCTGGATAAACTGTGTGTGAAGCTGACAAAGCTGAGTGAGAAGCAGGCCAAATACCTAGGCTTATCAAGAGATGGGCCATTCAAGCCAGATCACTACAGATACTGAGCAGGTGGCACTACCCAAAGAACAACGTACAGGGATACAACCTTCCAAAGCTCTTTTGTGTGTGCTGGAGATCATTTGGAGGACAAGCCCCTTCTCTGTCATCCTCTCAGTATTGCAGAACTGATCCCTTTACCAAGAAAGTGTCAGTTTGTTTCCCTAGCGAGAACAGATCACTCTGGTTACCTAACTAAAGTCATGGTGGATGCATCCTCTACATACATACATACATACATAAATACACACACGCACACACACTCTCTTCCATTACAGCTTTGATCAAAACCAAGAACCTTCTGTGCTGCTTTCACAGCAATTCTAGAAGGGGTCTTTAATTTTTAACAGCCTTTTAATGTGTTGTGAATGACTGAGGAAACCACTGCTGAGGGGATGATTACGTGTTGGAATCATGCTTGATTCTCTGAAAGCACCAGTGACACGCTTCTACCCCAACTTGATTTTCTTAAGTTGTCACATCTGGGTTATCTTCTCTGTCAGTGTCTCAAAAGTGCTTTTATTAAAGATCTGACTGTGGCCTGACTTGTTTTGTGGAGTGAGATGCTTGGATTGATTTGCCATAGGTTATCTGATTTTGTGTTCCTGAAGTTGTTGAAAATGGTTCAGGTGGTTTCTCCAGGCAAAATTCAGTGCTGCAGCTAGTTGTCGTCATACATTTGAGCTGAGAAAAGCTACTGCTCAGATTACAGAAACTTATCTGAAGGGCTGAATGTTGTAGAAGACATCTCTGCACCTCTGAAACGCACTTACCTTTCCACCTCTGCCTCTGGATGTGGAAAAAAATGAAGGATTTGGTATGACATGAAACTAAAACAATGGTTGAAGTGCTCTGAGATTCATGCTTCTGCAACAGATGCAGTGTTAGTGAGGGATTGTTTTAATAGAATATACGGTGCAGAGTATGAACTGTTTGGGGTGGAGAAAAGGGGGATGTGGCTGAGTTGGCAACTTTATTCATTGTTTTATATGGCAGAAAAATCTTTTGCTGATCACTAAAGAGCATGAATTTTAACTGAGTTCAGATTGCACAGACATAGCTACTCTAAATTATTCTATACTCAGTAATATGTTATCATTTAAATTTCTATATTTATATTGAGCTCTTTGCAGTAGTGTGCCAGAATTTTACTTGATCAACAGGAACAAAACCATTTCACATCCTTGCAGAGCCTTAGACCGAGAAGTGAAGGCCTATCAATCACTTTTGTTTATGGTATTCCCTCTCTTATGTGTTTAGCCAGATAGTCATGCACAAACTATACATCAGAGTTGGCTGTTTAGGCCTTTTCAGAGAGGGGAAAAAGGGAGTTTAACTGACTTGTCTTTTAGTATAATTCATCTCTTTCTAGGGGGAGAGGGAAGTACACATCTTTGTGTAATGTTCACCTTATGCCTGAAAGCTGCATGTAGAAGAGAACAAAGATATCCAAAAACATTATGGTAGATTAGATGCAATGGAAGTACCCTGGCTGGGTGCTGACCAGTGTTATTTGCTTATTATGTGTGTATTTTGAGTATTATGTTTTACAGAGTCACAGAACTTCAATCAAAAGGGACATCTTGAGTTTGTGTGGTGCAATCTCCCCTGCTCAAAGTGAAGCTCTCAGAGCATTTTGTGCTGGGTTTTGATCATATTCAAAGTTAGATTTCCCCACTATTTTTTGGACCCCAGTTTCAATGTTCAAGTTTCCCAGTGGTAAATGATTCTCCTTGCCCCAGTATCTAATTGCAACTTTCCTCACTGCAGCTTGTGTCCCTAGCTTCTTGTCACAGAACAGTATCCAGATGTTCGCCTTTTTCCAGACAGCAGGAATCGCTTCAGTTGCCAGCACCTTTCATAAGGGAAGGTGATAGTCTCGCAGTGATATCAGCCAGCTCTGTTAGCACCCAGACCTGTGCACCGCCCACCTCCAAGGACTTGTGCATGTTCAGGAGGCTTAAACATACACCAACTGTGCATGTTCAGTAGCTTAAATATGTCCTGACTGTATCTTCTGCAGTGGGTACTACTGCATTTGCACAAGCTGTTGCCTCCAGGCTCAAGGGCCTGGGAGCTAGAGGGTACATCTGACCAGTGAAAACCAAGGTAAGGCTCTGACTACTTTAGCCCTTTCTGTGTCTTTTAGCAGTAGGTCACTTGCCCCTTTGAGCAGTGGGCTCACACTTTCTATGGGCTTCCTTGTGCTGCTGATGTGCTTGCAGACACCTTTTTGTTTCCCTTACAGTTGAGCTAATGAGGAATGCAACTGAAATCCAAAGCTATAATTCTGTTTGACTTTATCACTTCTCTGGATCATGGCCACTCCTCTGAGTGATGACCATTCAGATGCAGATGCCAATCATCTTGTCTAGCTTAATTTTGAGTATCTCCAGAGATAAAAGATCACACAACCTCCTTGGGCCTTTATCCTTATATTTGACTCCCCTCAAGGGGAAGAAGCTTTTCTTTACCTCTAACTTGATTTTTCTGTGTTGTAGCTTCTCCCTGGGCCTGCGTGTTGTATTATCTCTGTGTGCCTGAGCAGAGTCTAGCTCCATCTTTTCTGCCTGCTGCCTTTAGGAAGTTATAGGCAACAATAAATCACCGTTCACCTTTTCCAGGCTGAACAGACTCAGTTCTCTCATTATGCATCTTAGTCCAGCCCCCCCAACCATCTGAGTTAATGGTTCCTTTTTACTGAGGAACCCAAACTGGATGCAGCTGTTCTTAAGGTGCCAGATAGGGAAGATTCCCTTCTCCTGACCTGCAGCTGCACTTTTTGTTGATAAAGCCCAGCTGTGGTCAGGCTTCTTTTCTGCACAGGTATTCAAGGACCTTAAATCTCAGCTTCATCTATAAGGCAAGTCTGAAATCTGCTCATTTCTCAACAGGGGCTGGATCCATAGTAAAAGAAGTCACATAATCTTATAGTTTACTTGCTTTTCATTGACAAGAGCAGCTCTGTGGTCACTAAGAGCTTCATTAAATGATTTGCAACTTTTTTTTTTAGCAGCTTTCCAGGTTGCCTTGTTTTTATCTAGATGCTATGAATTCACTCTTCAGTCTGACCTGAGGTACTGTGATTTTCTGAATAGAGATCATACTAATACCAAATAGGGGGTATGTAAATACAACTGTGGTTTGCTTAAAATGATTTTAGCTAGAGATGTATAAAAAAGGAGGGGGGTGAGGGGGCAAAAAATGTTTCAAAATAAAAATAGCAGTGAAGAGAACCCAGCATCTGTGTGTGTTGAGGCTCCTGAGCCTGCTTCCCCAGGGCTGAGCCCCAGTGCATCAGTTCTTATAGCAGCCCACATCTGGCACGCCGAGGCCTGTGACAGGGCCAGGCTGCAGCTCCTCTTTATTTTTGGCTCTGCACCACAGATGTTGCAGACGTTGTGAAACGCAAGCCCCAGGCTGTCGTGGTCTGACACATGGGAGCAAAAAAGGAGTGTGTGTTGGGTAGATGCACTGCTGTGATGCGTACTTCTGGTCCAGAGACCTTGACGTGGGCAGGCTGGGAGCATGAGGTGGGAATAAATGCAAGTTTGAGGCTCAGTTTGTGAAACGCCGCAGGTCTGGGCTATGTGCAAGCTGGAAGGCTCGTTTAACCTGATGTGCTTGCAGGCTCCTTTTGCAAGGCAAAGATAAAGGAGAGGTGAGATTTCCGAAGCATATGTAACTGTAGGCTAGTTTGGGTAGGTGTGCATGATAAGTAAGAGGGATGTGGAAACCACAAGAAATAGCATCTAAAGCTGAATTCAAATATTAAAGATAGTGCGTATGTGTGTGGGGTTTTTTTAAATGAAATAGTTATAGGCTTAGGTTAACAAATGGCCAAAAAATACAGCAAGCTAATTAAATGCTGGTTGAGAAATGAGAAATGCCTGTGTCCAATGCAGTTATCAGTTGGTCTCCAAATCTAGGAGGGGGAAAAAACAAGTTATTAGGTAGTGCTGAAATAAACCTAATTACTGCAGGGCAGCAGTTTATAAACTGTGCCTTATTTTTTTATTTTTTATTTTTTATTTTTTATTTTTTATTTTTTATTTTTTATTTTTTATTTTTTATTTTTTATTTTTT
>JAVCKT010010376.1:32596-68294 GCA_032273925.1 Rhynchotus rufescens | reverse complement strand
GCCCTGGTTTTCAGAGAGGATGAGGAACAATGTGTGAGCTCCAGGTGGCCTCTGAGTTTGTTCTTGGACTTTCTGATCTTGAGAGACCTTTACAAGTTCAAAGAGAGAGAGAGAAAACTCCTTCCCTATAAAATTAAGATAATTTGTCTTAAGTAACGATCCTGAGAGGCTGTAGCAGCAAGGGGGGATGTTCTGGAGGCAGCCTGCAGCACTGGTTGTGCAAGTGCAAGGTCTTCCTGTTCAGTAGGGCCTCTTCCCTTGGCTACATTGCTTGTAAATATTGCAGATAAATACGTACACAAGTAACCTATCTAAATTTGGGGACATTCTCATTTACACGTTGCTTTGCACCATGCTACACTTCAAGGAATGGTGCATAGAGGAGTGGATATTTGACAATTAAATCATGACAATTGAAATAGGGCTCCACTCAGAATTGCCCATGCAGTCTTTTTCCTTTCACCTTCTTATTCATCCACCTATTTATGTTTCTGGGTTCTGAAATATCTTTTGAAAAAGGGTGTTATTCCACCTCTGTACCAGAAGAAATGCTAGAAAAACGCCAAACTTCAGGATTAATCCTCTTTCCCAGTTAGCAAAAGCTATTGTCTTTTGTTCCTGAATCAATCAGGGAAGATGAGTTCTTGTTTTTATGGGAGGCATGAAGAAATAATTCCAATCGACAATCCTGCACTTGTTCCCTTTATTTGATAAAATCCTTCACTTGGTAAGATATTAAGTCTTGTCTTTCTGCTACATAGAGGATGACAAATGAAGCATCAAGTATGGGAATCAAATGATCAGGACTTATGAAACCCTCATTTTGTTTTGCTGTCTGATTTTGTTACAAGAAAACAATCACACTTCACGTATATTCTCATTTTTTTGGCTTACGCATTAGTCTGGCACTTTTATTGGAAAGAAAACAGGAAAAAAATAGTACGTTTTGTCCTTCCAACTTGTGTTACAATTTATGATTTGTGTTCAGGCAACGACCATTCCCATTGCAGTATATATAGTTCACCAGCCTTATAATTCTAGCACCTTCTACATAAATCAATCTCTGGTCAATTTGATCCTTCACTGATTTTGACCAAACCCTCAGGAATTTGTTATAAAAACTGTACAAGTTCAGTTCTTTCTTTTGATCGGTTCTGTAAGTAGGTAATCAGTAATTAAGGATATAAATTACAGAATACCTATGGAATTGCTTACAGAAAACTGAAGTGTGGTACAGCAATGTCCATGTTGAAAATTAGAAAGTAGTTTTCAATAACCTAGGCTTTCTGTACTATTTCTAATTTTTGGAATACAAGGGAACTTAGATTTCAACTTTAAGGTAAAAGAGCTTAGTTGGAAGTTTTCTAGATTGCAAAAAAGAGTCTTATTAAAAAATATTATTTATCGTATCATTTCCATATGACCATAATGCAATGTAGCTTTATTATACATGGGCACCTAGTTGTAGCTTGTACTTTCATTAGTGTTTGAGAGGGGAAGTTGACTTTTCCACATCCCAGTGCATGATGCTGCGATGGTCCTCGGACACCCCAGAACAGAAGCAAGGGAGACCGTGGACCAGGGAGCAGAGGACACCCCTGCAGTGGCTCTGCTGCAAACAGGAGCTTCTACAAGAGGTCCTTGCGTGCTCTGCAATGTGAGAGGGCATGAGGGGACCTCGCTTGCAAAACCCTGACATTTTTGGGTCACGGAACTTCACAGGGAAGAATGACACAGGGGAGGTGAGACAGACCCCGAGTGCTGCTGACAACCACCATCCTCCTCACTTCCCTGCCTTGTTCCTGCTCTCAACGTGTGTTTACACAAACAGAAGAGAAAGAGCCAGCAGCCAGAGAGCATATGAAAGCGGGGGCTTTTCTTCAATAAATATGAAGAGCAGGTTGGATAGGTGCCTTTCTCTGTCACCTCCCTGCAACACAGAGCTCTCAGGAGAGTGTCAAGACCTCTTTGCGTGAAACACTCTCTGAACAGCTCCAACACCTTTGCTAAACCTGTCATCCTTCACTGAGGGCTGTCAATAAATACTGCCGTGTCTCCAGGGAACATTTCCAAGGGCAAACTTTCCTCAAGCCCTCTCGGTGGAAGTTTTGCAGCGCTGAGGGCAAAGGGGAGATGGGAAATGAGGAGGGAGAAGAGGGTAGGAGAGGCTGTACGAGCCAAAGTAGCTCAGGATCACGATCTCTAGTTCTTCCTTTTTTCCTCTATTTATTTACCTGAGTTAAGGTACACTTTCACTTTCCCACCCGAGGCTTGCGACACTTTTGCTGTTATCAGAGACACTTGCGTGGTGCCCAGCAGGCAGAGGGAGGTCCACGTGGGTATGGACCTTCACACCCACTCCTCCCATGTCTGCTCCTGCTAAATAACTGGTTAGCTCACTCTGCCAGCTGTACAGTTAATTATACTAATAAGGAAGAAGGAGCGGCGGGAGTGCAGGGTGAAGATGCCAGCTGCCTGGTGTCCCGGTGAAAAGGGGCAGCTGCAGCGTCCCGGTCAGCCTGTGTCCCGGGCTGCCCCGCTCACACGAACGGGAGAGCTGGGCTCTGCGCCCACGGCGAGAGAAAGGGGCAGTAGTCACCTTGCACGGATGTGGGCTGGCTCGTGGGGAAGGGGGAAAAGGCAGTTTGTGCCTGATGGGAAAGGAGAGGGGGAAGGCTGCGTCTGGGGACAAGGGGCTGCTGCCAGCTGAGCGGAGCCAGAGCCCTGCTCCTCCCAGCCTTCCAAATCCTGCCTTTTATAGGGTGGGAACAACAATTTCCTAGGGAATCAGAGCATTATGCTTCATCTCGCAGCGTGCTGAAAAATGAGCTTTAATACTGCAAATTGGATGGGAAGTGGGGAGTAAATCTTTGCTAAGACAGGACTATTTGCTTATAGTTTATCAAGAGTTTTGTTTTTTTGATGAAGTTGTGCTTGGGATTTTACTTTTTTCCAAACTGCCATTTCCTATCTGATAGTAAAGGAGTGCAAAAAAGATTTCTGTCATGTTACAATAGCAAATGAGACAGATTGCACCAATGCTTCAGCTTTCATTTAATACCTGCCAATACCATTTTGCAAATTCTGGAAAGTGTAATATTAAAAAAAAAAAAAAAAAAGTGTAGCTAACATGAGGTTAAAAAATGTCTATGGTGTGTAAAATATGAATCTGGATGACACATAGGCAGCTGCAGATGCACTAATTTGATTTCATGCCTTAGAATCAACTGTTCTAGTGCAGTGAAAGGCACATTTACATCCATCTGTCAAAGTCTATTCCTTGCCTTTGCAAAGTTGTTCTGCTTTTGTTTTATTCCATGATCTGTTCATGGGGGCAAACGTGTAGCCCACTTTTCTACCCTCCCCATGTTTTTCAGAAACTGAAAGAAAAATCTTTTTTTCTTTGTTGTTTTTACTCTTTTATTTTGCTTATTCCACTGAGCCTTACAGAGGTATTATTACAGGATTATTAGATGCAGAATGTGGGATCTGAGTGTTTAAGTTCTAATCCTCATAAGCCAAAGCCCTGACTACAAAGCTGAGTTGAGCATGTCATTCAAAATCTTTTGATATCTAGCAAGGGAGAATTCAGCATCTCTGAAGAAGAGTGTCCTAAAGAGGGTCCGCGGTGGTTCATAAGGCTTCTTACAGCAGGAGTGTTATTTAGAAAATGGTATGATGGGCTGTAAGGGCTAGGTTGGGTAACGCAGGGTGTTCCTTGGGCAGCGGTACTGGAAGAGAAGAGGATGTCTGAGAAGGTCGGCATTGCACAAAGGCAGCAGAGAGCGAGTGAGGGATGAATTCGTGGACCTGCCCCGTCCTCCTGGCTGATCTTGCACCGATCATTCGGCGCTGTGTTTAAGGTGGGCACCGTGTGCTCTGGAAACCAGGCTGCAGGCATCGTGCCAGGACACGAATCCTGGGGATCTGGCCTGGATGGCGGCAGGCCAGACCTTAGCCTATAATCCGGAAGCAAAGTCTTTATTGGTGCTTTGCTTGTCTGGTTGTAAAAACGTCCAGAGCAGCTCTTAAGGGTATGTGTGTAGGCACCGGGCATGCATGTGCTAGGCAGGCACAACGAGGAGCCGGGATGGGCTCGAGTCTGCAGCCAGTGCTGCAGCCCAGGGCATAAAGAATAACTGCTTCCCATTTGTGCTTCGGGACGGACTGTGGAGCGAGGAATTCAGTGCTGTGCGTGTTCTGTTGGAGACGGTCCGTTCTGATGTGTTGGTAAAACTCCAGTGCTCACGGGAAGAGGGATGCCCTAAATTGCTCCCCGCAAGGCAGGAATTGTCACTCTGGGAATATTAGGTGCTCTGAGGGCTTTTGGTGGGGTGCAGCTGCAGAACGAGGGGTCTGGAGTAGGAGAAGAGCCAGCCGAGTCCTAGTCCTGGTGATGGAGCGTGTCTGAGCCATATACTCGGATGTTGCCCGCGACAGGATTTTTCTGTCTGTTTTCATAGTATTGTCAGATGAAATATAAGAGAGAGTCTCCTCATTCTCTTTTAATTTCATGTCTTCCAGTCGGAGAATTAAAATCTCTTTCTCAGTGGGACCCCTATCTTTTGCATCATATAGCTTCATCCTGCTCCCTCCTCATTCCCAACACTTAATGGGCCGTAGGCAGCCAAGCCATGAGACAGAGAGCGCTGAAATGATAATTCATTCGGAATGCGAGCGGGAGGCAAAATGTAATCCATCATATCTGCTCTATCTCATTATAAAGGTGAGATACGAGAGAGGGCAAGCTGTTAATAAACTGGTGGATGAAGTTATTTCACCAATCTGTTACAGCAAACAGGGATAGATGGGGTAGAAGTGCATTATTCGCACCTTTTGCTAATCTTTCTGTATATTATTTCATGAAAATGCCTTTGTGAAGCCAGGACTGCCCTAAGGAGCTGGCATTCAGCACTCGCACCTTGTGCACTCCTGTTTTATTGCGTCTTGGTAAATAACCCTTTCCCAAGCTGCAGGAATGGGAACCCTTTCCCACAGCTGCCCGCTTGGGAAGGATGGTCGGGGATCCAGACGCCTTGGGCAGATTCTGCATCCTGGCCCGGAGCAGATTTCCTGGCCGAACTGCCCCGGGAATTTTGCTGCCCGCCTTGCCCGCGAGCCCGGGGCTGCAGCCAGCTCCGGTGCCGCGGTGCTGCCTTCGTCCCGGCCGGCGGCTGGGAAAGCGGCTTGGAAGAGCGCTCCGAAGGCAGCGAGCAGCCTGCAGCAGGGCTGCCGCGGCGGCCACGCGGTCCGGGAGAGCCTCTGTCCGTCCCCGCTTGCTTTCTTCCTTTCTTCCTTTCGTGTGTTCCAAATCTGCTGGGTCCGTGCTCCTGGAAGGCCAGATTGTCCATCTTGCCAGGGCCAGACAGTAATGAAGATAATTGAAGATGTTATTTGGAAAATATGTTTGTTACCAGAGGTTGCTTAGAGCATTATTACTCAGAGTTACACTTCATTAATATCCATTTTTCATGGCTCTGCTTTGCCACTCGTTAATTGCATGACCTTGTGTCGTTGAAAGAAACGTCCATGGTAGAGAGAGCGACAAACATGTATTTAGTACCGCTGTGTGTCCTTATTGTAGTGTTTTTTTTTTAGCATAGCTGTAAAAGTTAAGACAGATAACCCCAGGTCAGATGGGGATGATACAAGGTCAATATTTACAAAATTTTTACTTGCAACTTGTTGTGTCTCTTGTAAAACAATCGCATAAATGATAAATACGAATAGAGACACAGACAGGAATTCTTCACTGCTCTTCTAAAAGAGAAAGTTATTTTATTTTTGCTAGTATCCATTTTGCAAAAAAATATTTTACTGTATGTTTACTGTAAATGTGTACTGAGTTTATTCTTTAATTAGAATGACTGCAGTTTTTTCACACAGTCACTTTTTATTGATGAAAGTTGGGTTTGATAAATAGAGCTCAGTCAGAAACTTTAGAATGCTGACATTGAGAAAGGCGAAAATTCACATTGAAAATGATGATTATGTTGAGTTTTTCATCCACACAAAACTGTAGAAAAGCCCCTTTTCAGGAAGAAAATCTGCATGTGCAGTATATTTGGTGATTTCTTCATAGATGCACTTCATTGCATCTACCACTTTGGAGACTGGGATTTTGAAAAACGTTCACTGCTCAGGATTAAGAATCTGGCCTTGGAAAATGGAAATTCGGAATCTCTCTGGTAATAATTCCAAAGTCAGCGTAGTTAAGGAAGAGAGTTCCTAAGATAACAGGGCTCATACTGAAATAGGAGCCCATGAGGAGCCGCAGTGCTGTGCTGCGGGAGCATCCCGGCATTCCCGTTGTTAGCAAAGATGGTTATTTGGCAGGCTCCTGTTAATTTTTCAAATATTGGCAGTTTGATTAAAATAGTAATGATCTCAATTTTCCTATTGAATTTTGTTACTTTAATTTGTTTAACATGCCTGAAAGCAGAATATTTACACTGTAAAATCTATATAAAAATATGGGCAGGAATTCCAAACTAATGATGAAATATTGGTCTGAAACTATTATGACCAAAACCTATGTGCATATATAGACACATATATAAAGCACACTTAAACTAAACCCACTTCAGACAGCCATATATGATAAAGCAGCCATTCATGTAATTCCCTATAGGCTAAAGCCCTTTGACACTGCCAGGACATGAGGTCCATTATCTTCAGTTCTCTGCTATGTTGCTCAATTATCCTAAATTCTTTCTGCGTCTTTATGTCCCTCCATATAGATTGTTGCAGCATTCTATTTATTCAGTACTAGGTGCTTTCTAGAAATTATGCTCTTTTGAGCTCAATAGAGAGATAACTGTATAAAATTTAATGGTGTGTCTTATAGAAGCTGTTCACATACTACATTCCAGGCTTAAAAATACTTGGGCATTTTCAGACAAGATGAATTCCAGTGGTTGGTAAAAGTAATAAATATCACCTCAGATATTTAACCAAGTCAGCAAAATGTCTGAAGGCCTTACAGGTTTTTTAAAACGCAGCTTGGAGCCCTCGTCCCTGTTTAAAAGCACAGCTGGGGTTGGCACGTGCGAAGTTCCCTTCCCAGCTCCCTTGCGCAACTCTTACTGGTACCAACTGGTACTTGCTACCAACTCCAAACTGGTACTGGTACCAACTCCTGCTTGTGCCTGTGTTCCCCTAGCACAGAAACACAGTTCCTGCTTTCCCAACACTCAACTTTTATTCTCTATTGTTTGTTTTTGCTGACTTCTGAATTCCAAGAGCATCTCTATAGTAAATGCAGCCTGTCTCTTTACTAATGCACTGTAATATCAAGTATATTAGCATCAAGTTCTCACTCAACTCTAAGTGTTACTTAGGGATATTAATCAACTGCTGCTTTATTTTAATGAACTAATTTGGGATTAATGAACATAAAGGCTTGATTTACAGATCTTTGATTTGTAGCTTCCATTGTACCTTTCCTTGCGTTTTCTCTTCCTGCAGAACTTGAGCCAGATTGTACTTCTTGTAGGGAAACACACTATTTGCTTCTGAATATCAGCTGCTTCTGAATTATATGGGAATATAAGGAATTCAGAATTCCTTTTGTCTGTTCCATTAGAGTGTCAGTGCAAGTGCGTCCTCCCCAGCACAGCTCCGGGCAGTTACTGTGACCAATGTCTTCTGCAAGGTGGTGTGAGCGAGAGGGACGATTTTTTGTTGCTGTTTAGTATTCATTCTTGGCATAACTAGGAGAAGAATTGGTTAAACATACTGTTTAATTGCATTTGCTAAGATGGCAGCAAGATATATACAGTATATCATCATTTAATGGCATCTCTTCAGCCATAAGAAGCAATAGAAGAAAAGCCCCATATAAACAACGACTCAGTGTTTGAATGATTCAGTAATTTTGATTTATACTTTGTATTTCGTGGATCTGTACTGGAAGTTGAAGTCTGTGGTTAAATGATTTCCAGAACAAAGCGAGTCCACATTTCAAAAAACCTTGGCAGTATAAGATTTAATACCGGGGAGTTATTTAAATCCGGAGTCTACATGTAAATTGTAGTCATGATTGTCACTTTTAACTAACAATTCCAGCCAATGCAGCATAGCTGGGTAATTTGTCCACTCTTTCTTTATGAGATGATAAACCGCAGTTTAATTCCTAGCAGTTTTTCAAAGGTAAAGAAAACTCATCTCTCAGACAAAAGTAATGCTGTGACCTAACAGTGACTGCAAGATAAACCTGGCTGCCACCTAATCACTATGCATAACACCAAGTCAAGATGCAACACTATGGGATTTCTATATATAGAAGGAGCATACAGCAGAAAAGAGTGAAGAATGCCACAATTGCCAGTGGGATTCTGTGGTTAATATTACTTCAAAAGAACAAATAGCCTTTATCCTTTTCTGAAACAGCTGCTTATGCTACTTGCACACTGTTAAAGCTGTTCTGTTGGAGTTTGCATTCTTTTTTGAAAAGTAAAAAGCTAATAATTATTGCCTTAGATAATTATTAGTGCAGATTGTGGTGTTAAAAGAGAAACTGTGATAATAGATTGTGTAGGTCTGCTCCCAGAAATGCCGTGGGTTCGTAGAGATGATAACCTGGTGTGCCTTTTTGCACAACGTGGGCCACAGAACTTCCTCACTTTGCAGAGAGCATTGTGGCTAAAAGAACTCACTATGAAATTTCTGGAAGAGTTATCAGTTTAGCCATTCAGTATGGATATCTGGTTTGTAATTATTGTGAAGTCAGCCTCTAGGCACCATTTTAAAAGTGCTGATAAAGACTCTCATTAACTTCAGCTGATGGTCTCTATGTGCCTATGTAAGCCTCATACTCAGGACCACAGGAGCTGTGTGTCCTCTATTAGCTTGCTTAAAAATGGTATCCAAATGCTTTCAAACTCTAAATTTAAGCTCTCAAAATGCAACAGTAAATTACTTTCTTGAAATCAACAACGCTTGAAATGCAGTCACTTCTGCCTCAGTAGACCCCAGACGAGTTTGTGGTTGTGCACAACATCGCTGTCTGTCAAAGAGAAAACCAACCGCCTTTGAAATGGAATATACCATCTGTTTAACAGGGCACAACAACAGCATTGAACAGCTCTGAGACGGAGAGGGCTAGGAAGCAGGTATTTGAAAATACAGAGGATGTCTGGCTAGCTATAATGTCAGTGGCCGTGCTGGAACTGAGCCAGGAATTCCTGTCCTGGAATTGTCTGTGCTGGAATTGAGCTGGAATTCCTGTCCTGGAATTGGCCGTTCTGGCATTGAGCTGGAATTCCTGTCCCCATCACCTTTGTGTCCATGGGAGTTGGAATGGCTCTATGGGGACAGGGACGATTTCAGCAGGACTGGATTGGTTCTGCACACCTGTCCACTTAAAACATCTTAATCCAAGGCCATCGATGGGCAGGGATTCCGTTTGCTGTCTTTTAACTACCAGTGTGCAGTTTTTTCTCAGGTGTTGAGCAACTATGAAGAGAGGAAGAGGGGCTCAAGACCTCCAGAAAGTGGGAGATTCAGATTAAAACTCATCCTCTGGCCTCCTTTGCTAGGAATAATTCCCTTTTACATGAACGCAGTTGGGTGACTCATAATGTGCTGCTCCTTAGAGAGGAGATCGTATACATGAAGAAATTGTGTTCTAGCCAAAATCCCTGGAGATGAGGAAAATGCTGAGTTAAGGTATCATGAGCTGCAGCTCTTAGAAGGTACCGGGGCATCTTCAGAAAGTGTCATTTATTGATGTCTTGAAATGAAAACGTTGATTCCTTTTCGTAAATTGCATTTTCCATCAAAACTCACTGAGACTGAAAAATTACTTGTGACTGACAAGCTTTATATGTGTTTCAGGTTGATGTGAATATTTTGGCCTATAGAGCTAGAGAATAGCCTAAGAATAATTACACAGCCTAACACATTCTGTGGGTGACAGACTGGGAACATCTTCATTTTAAACGTGAAGCTGCTCTAAGAATATTTTTTCTTCTGACTTCTGTGTCTCCTTTTTTTCCATAATTGAACATTTACCACCCTTTCCTTTCTTTGCACTCCATGGAGCTTGCTTTATTTAGGACTGCACACAGCAGCAATTTTGCCAGCACCAGAAGTACGTACAGGAACCTTGTAGTAAAAAGTGGCCTCAGAGAATCCAGCGCTGCCTCTCATGCTGCACGGGCAGGACTTTAGAGCCCCACGTAATGCATTACCCTGTGTCTGTCCTTAGTTTTCACAATGGAAAGCCTACTGCAAGCAAGCGACACAAATGCATCGCTTTGCAGTGCACGGGGGGACCTGCCGTGACGAGGACAGGATGCCTGGGATTCTGCTCCTGCAATTTGGCAGATACTCCCATTTCCCCTGCCCTGGTGCAGATGTTCCTGTCTCGCAGGTGCGGGGCAGCTTCTTCCCAGAGCAGCTTCGTTCCTGCTCCTGCCCCGTGTGCCGTGGGGCAAGGCTGAGTTCTCAGGCAGAAGGCAGGGGAGTGGTGGCTGGGGGGAATAAAGACCAAAATGTCTAATACAAAGGTGGCAGCCAATGCACTGTATCAGCGTAGCAGAAGAGAATAATGCCTGGCATGAGGGAGTCACTTCTTAGCCTGCCTGATTAATATGACCATGAAAGCATATGGGTTGGACGAGACATGCTCTGATGACTTGCTGATCCTTGTTTTGCACGGTTCCTTATAAATTTAATAAATTCACAAATTATACATTAAACAAATTATTTGATAACAAAAAAAAAAAAAAAAAAAAAAAAAGAAGGCCAGAAATGGCAATTTACTCAGATGGAGGCAAGGTTTACACACATCACACCCCAGATGGCAGCCTTACAAATACAATGGCTTGGTGGCAGTTGTCCTAAAATTAGTAGGTGGGTAGTGAGAGAATAGACTTTAAAGCAAAACGTGTTGTGTGTGAGGGCACCCAGGCAGGATTAAATATGTAGCATTTGAGTACACAAATAGCAGATGCCCTGAGAGGAGGATGTTTCCTCGCAGGATGGATCTGTGCAGCTCATCGGGTGATGGTGAAACATCTGAGAAAAGAATATTGACCAAAGAGGTTGGAAACTCACGTTTGGTGAGTTGGCAGCTCCAGGTGCTGTGAATTGGCCCAGCTCAGTGTTAATTGCAGGGCACTAATTTCCCTGACCTGGGGATTGGCTCTCCCAGGCACCTGCTAGGTGACTCGGTGCTCATCAGCCTGAGGTAGCCCACCTGCTTTGGTGGGACCACCACGGGGAGCATTTGCCAGCCCTTCTCACGAGTATTCACAGCATTGTAGCAGCCTCATGAAAACAGGTCCCACGTGCTGCGTTTGGGGAAACTCTGGAGGACGTTCGGCAGAAAATAAGGTAGGCTGAGAGCTGGAAATGCACTTATGAGCTAGAAATGATTAGAGCAAGTTCTGAAGCTTTTTGCTTCTGCTTTTCCAGTGGGTTTTCAGACGGAATATTCTGTGTGATAAATTGCAAAAGTGCAGCACGTGCTGTGAGGCTTAAACTGTCATCTTGGATCATAAAGGGAAAGAAGGAATCCTGACATTGTTGATGACTTGGGAGAAAGCTAAATACTGCGCAGGCAGGGAAAGCCTACACCTTAAAAATTAATTGTTCGAGTACCAGGTCATCGTAGAGCAATGCGCCGTGAAATGATGTTATTCTCTAGGAGAATTTCCATAAAGTTTAACATTGCATGACACATTCTTTGCCTGTTGAAGTTAGTTAACACCAGTCCATAAGCGGCTGCAGGGTGCGGAGCCTCGACACAAAGCAGCGGCCGCTGGGTCGTCGCAGGAGGGGTTTGGACCCCGTGTCACCCCGCAGACCCCACTGCTCGGGCAGGATCCATAAACCCTGCCCGCCTGGTCCCGTGGAACGAGAGCGCTGAAGGATCCATTAGTCTTGGTGTATTTTCAGTGTTATTCACACTGGGATAATGAGATTATTGGAATATTTTTTTTTCTAATGAGAAAGAGACAGAATACCTTGGTCTCTAAATGATTTAGTTGCAGGGGGAAGCCATTAGTCTCTACTTGATTGCTGTCAAATGGTGGAAAATTGGAACATTATCCTGATATTTTTTGTGAGGGGCCATATTTTTCCTGCTTGTTCAGTGTCAAGTGCAGTGGTAGAAGTATTTGTCTAAAATGCATGATTCCTCAGGAGCTTTGCACTAAGGGAAACGGATAAACGTCCAGGACTTGTGCATACAGACTAACTGGGGAGATCAGTGCAAAGCTGCCAACCTTTTGCCCTTTTCCTAAATGTAGAAGGGAAGGGGGAAAATCTCCCCACCTGGAGTGCTGAATTGCTGAGAGCTCTTCCAACAGGACTGGCTTTTGAAGGGCACTTCTAAAATAGCAAGTATTGTATGTGTGTGCAAATCCCGGAGATCTGGAGGCCATCTGAATTGCGTCTGACATGATCATTTTCTTATAAAAATCCTTTTGGGGTGATTTTTTAGGAATTAAGTCTTGTGACGCTCCTGTGAATAAACTCCCAAGTTTTTATTGACGTATTAGTGGAGTAAAGATGCCTTGAAATGCATAACCAGCCCCTTCCAGGTCCCAGGATGCTTGTGGAGAGCTGCTGAGGAGCCCGTTAGTGTACATGGTCATCCGGTGTGCTGAGTGAAGGCAAGCCGGAATCTGGTTTTGGGGCTGGCTTCCCATCCTATATACTCTTATTGTATGAGAATTTGGGACTGGTTCGCAGAATCTTCTGCCTGTACAAAACATGGTGCAACAGCCAATATTGTTGCTGCTTAGACCCGAGAGCTGCATTGGAGATGAGCAGTGGGGTCTGCTCTGGGCCAGGGTTCCTGCTGGCTGCCCGGCATGGAGCAGCACCCCTGGATGGGACCTGGGTAACGCCTGCACAGGAGGACACAGCGGGAAATCTGTTCCTGGCTGCGCTGCAGCATCCTCGGTTCCGTGGGAGTCTGCGGGACGGTCCTTGCTGCTCTTAGTGCTGCGCAGCTTTGTGATAAAATTGTGCAAAGTAACTTCTTAAGATCTTGCAGTAGGGCCTAGCTAGCCCACAGTGCTGTTCAGGGGGAGAGCTGGTGGCATTGGGACCCAGGGAGACCGTTCTGCACCTCATGTGGATGCAGACGGGCAGGTGGCCCGCCGGGCTCTCCGCTTTCAGCCTGGCTGGCCCCAGACGTTGAGCAGAGCTGAGAAGCTGGGCTGCTTCACGCTTCCTTATTTACCTTTGGTGCCTCTCTCCTACTCTGCTCTGCAGTAAATGTCTGCTTTATTTATGAGTGGCTCACCCCAGTGCTCCTAAATCACCAAGTGCTTGTGTCACCCTGCAACAAAGCAGAGCTTGCAAAGACCGTTTCCAGCTCAAGAGGAGCGTGCGCTACAGCAGGTGTGTTTTAAATGAAGGGAGCCTTTCCCCAAGCCTGCACCCCTGTTGTCACTCTGCACTGATCGTGCACCACGGGTTAGTGGTGAGGCTGGAACAAAAGACCAGGGCTTTGTTTGTGGCATCTTGGGCTGCTGCTTCCTGCTGCTTGCGTGCCTCTGTGCATCCTTTGGCCATGTTGATTAGCAGCTAATGGAAGAGAATTGGGGCTTAATTCGCCACGCTTTTTCCTGTTTCATTATAGCACCGTTATTGGATCTTCTGTGAGCTGTGAAGTGTCTTGGTAATAGAAGTGGAGACGCTGGGAAGGAAAGTAGTAATGGGGCGGGGGGAAACAGCGTGACAAAACACTCCTGGTCCATTTTGGAATTAATGGTATTCCAGACACTATCAATTACCTTCCTTAACTGGGGAGCACAGATTATAAAGAGGAATATAATTAGTGGCAAATGCGGTGAGATATATAAAGACAAATAGGGGAGTGGAATGAGTAGGAGCTCGTAAATTTTATTGAGTACCCGATTTGGAGGTGATCATTTATTACTGGGGGTCCCTTGAAGGGATGCAGGATCCAGGAGGATTGGAGCATGTTGCAGGCTGCAAGAGGCCACCCCCATCACTAAACCAAGGGGAAGAGATCAGTAATACACAAAGAGAAATTGGTGTATTTTGAAAGTGGAAATAAATGCGCTCAGTGCAGTGTTGCCTTTTTGCTATCAAGTGGCTCTTTATAGGTTTTTACTTGGTCCCCTATGGTGTCCTTTGGCCGCTAGTATGGTTAAAGGACTTGAAGGGAGAAGTCTGTGGTTTCTGCTTGTCTCCAGGCCAAGTTGAGGGCCTGTGTAGGTGCTGGATGGCAGGTCAGGGCCACCCGCTCTAACTGCAGCAGAAACGTTGGGAGGAGCCGGGGTGCCCAAGGCACCGTGTCCTCGTGCAGAGCGGAGGGAGAAGGTTGGTTAGGGCCGTTCAGACTGGCCGTGCCCTGAGGAATGTCCCTGGGCTCCAGTTAGGGAGGTGTTGGTGTCACGGTAGATGCAAGCGGAACGGAGCAGCGCGGCTGCAGCCGGGGAGCCAGAGCGCTCTGGAGCTTGGCACTGCCAGCGCCTACCCGCCTGCGCTAGCGGCACCAGTGTCTGCACATCCACAGCCGCCTCTTGCCTTGTAACATGTGAAAACAGTGCATCCTTACATGTGCTTTCAGCTGTAGATCTGAAAATATTTCCAAAAGGAGGGCTTTATCTTGTGCTTGCTGGTCTACCGATGGGAAATGTAGTCCCAGAGAGCTAATAGAGTTCCATTGTGTTCACACCGATCTGGCTGCAGATCCTCTCCAGATCTGTTTGTTCTCCCTAGACCATCTCTTTGTTACTTGGGCCTCTGCTCAGTGACTTGATGCAAACACATCCCTTGCAAAGTGTCTGCTTCTCAAGCCATGTACCCAACCCATGTTAATGACAAAAAAGTGACCTGTAGGCTTCTAAATATAATGCATTTTAAAATCTCCTATTTTTCCCTGAATCCTTCAATCTAATTAGGCCCACATCAGTATATTATTACAGAATGTAATCATTCCTTTCTTCTAATAACATTCATGGATAATTTTATTTCTCATTTTCAGCCTCCTACTCCTGTGGTGTAATTAGTGTCTCTGGCACCTCGTGATGCTCAGAATGAGTTGCAGCTGCTAATTGCTAATTGAAAAATTAGAAACTCAGTTAGAAAAAGGATCTAATTAAAATGAAATTAGATAAAATCCCTTCAAACTAGTTTCTCCCTCTTTGCTTTTCCCCCCCCAGTTTTGTGATCACAGAGCCATTAGCACTTGCCAATTACATTTAATTGTTAAACACAAATACATTTTTATTTGACGTTTTACAATAACCTTTTATTAGTGAGAGATACATAGGTTTATCAGGGAGCCTATGAGTCTTTTCACCCTTAATTTCAGTGAATCCCGCGCGGATCCTCGCCGCGCGCAGGTCGGTGGTGGCTCCTGCTCGGGCAGACGGGCGCCTGGAAACCCTTGGTGCTCTATGGACCTTTTAGCTGAGGGGTGGCTGTGCCCTTGGGAAGGTGCCCCGGTTCCCAGGAGCATTCCCAGGCCTGGCAGCGGGATCCTGCAGTGTCCTGGGCTCGTGGCCCTTGCCCAGCCTGGCCAGGAGCTGCACGGAGCACGGGGCTGTGCCGAGGCAGCTCCCTGCGCTTGTCCAGGCCAAAGAATGGTCTTTATATTCTGCCTTTAAAATTACTAATTAAATGAGCAAGACTCAAAAGAGTATCTTTTGCATCTTTTAATCCTCCCGACATCACCCTAGGACGAGCTGGATTGCTGCTGCTGTGGTGCTCCTGCCTGCGGTTGTTGCTCTCCTGCACCAGCCGGTCCCCGTTGTTCCCTGCTCCCCCAGTGCAGAGCTGTGCTGGAGCGGGCAGCAGCTCGGGGCCGGGCAGCGCTGCAGTAAGGCGCAGTTATTGCTGTGGCAGGTGCAAACAAGTGAAGCTTTGCAGTAAATCCGCAGGCAATGAGCTGGGCTCGGGCAGCGCTGCCCGTGGAGCGGGGTGGCCGTTCCGGGCCGAGCTCGCGGCCAAAGGCTCCGCTCCCGCGCCGCGGTGCTCGGTGCCGCCGTTGGGACGTGGCACAGGGACCGCACAGAGCACGGGGAGGAGAGCGGAACGTCTGAACTCGCTGCACTGCAAACGTCGTGTCTCTACAAATGTCTCTCTGATTTGCCTCTGATGTAGACTCGGAAATGATGGGGCAGCTGTAATAATTATTAATATTAGTGGGTAGTTGCTCATTTATAGTTAAGCGTGGTCCCTTCCTTCTGTGGTCAGAGCTAAGTGATGACTATCAGATAAGACAAGATTTGTACGTAGAGGCAAAATCTTTATTAGACTAATGAATAGTTACAGAAAACAGGCAAGGTCTTCAATGCACTGACCCTCTGTAGCATACAGAGATGCCCCATAGTTGCATTCCCGTCAATCCCTGGAAACTAAAACCTCCAGGAGTGTTTTAATTCTGCTTGTGCAGCAGGCAGCACACGGGAGGAGTGAAGTGTTTGTACTTGAAGGGATTGTAGCACTACTGGAACCTCATGTTACATCTGAGTTAAGGTTCTGTTCAAAACCCCTGTTGTTTTATGCATGGACTAAATTCTCCCAAAACGTAGAGCCTGAAGCTGGCCCAGAGTTTCCATCGGCCCAGAAGAGCTGCAGTAATGAAATGGAGCCTTCCAATGGCTGTATTTTTGATAGAATGAAGGTATTTTTCCCATTGCTTCTGTGCCTGAGATGAAACTGTATTTTCTGTGAATTCTGCAGAATTATTCTCCTGCCTTTTCATTACACTCAGATAGGGTTATGTTAATCTTTGGCAGAAATCTGAGCCTCTGTGTCGGAATATCCTGGTGTGGGGCCAGATGAGGTTTTGGCTGCTTGTTAGCTGGCTGTACCTTTGAATTCTGACTTTGAGCCAGTCTTACCCGGCCTCACCTGTAGTCTCAGTTTTCCTTTGTTTCACTCCCTCTCATCATTCTATTCCTTTCTCCTTGTTGTTTAAGATAATAAACTCCTGTTGTGTTTCTGAGCATTCCAGCTATGCCCAGGTGGAACATTCTGCTCCGTTGCAGGGCTTGTGTCCTCGCTGTAATGATTCCTGGCTGCTTGAACAAATGGCTTGGAAAATGCAATGGAGAACCAGAAATCAAAAAGTTAAGGACGAGGAAGATAGAAATCCTTAACTACAGGGAGATGTATAGATGCTGTGCTAATAGTAGCTGTGTCAGAAACATCACACAACTTGGTTAGAAAGGCCACAGTAGAAAAGAAGAGTCAATCTAGTGCAGAATAGGATTAGTGATGGTAAATCTTTTTAGCCGCGGGCTAGTAAACTTCATGTAGATAGATGCTGTAACACTCTCATCTGGGAATCCTGCCCTTGCCATAATTAATGCACATACATGGTTGTCTTCTCTGCCAGCGTTTTCCATCTGTCACTGCGGAAGAGTGCTTGCTCACAAACAGAAACGGGCCAGGAGGATAACAAGGTATTCTCCCTGCAAAAAGAAATGGAAGGGATTTTGAAGCCCCAAGCCAAACCGGGAAGCCTGACAAGTGGAATTTTGCCTTTTTGCTTGCTTTCCTCCTGCACTGGTCGCTTCCCTGAAACTTAATACCAAGTGATGATGCTGAGTGTTTGGAGGTAGTGTTTTACACTGTGTATATGTATTTAGTGAGGTGGTAAAGCAGCAGATTGACCATTGCAGACATTAGAGAGCGACTTAGTGGTGTGAACAGGTCCACAATAATATGATTTTATACCAGGTGAGATTTTTGTGATGTTTGATACTGTGAGTGCATGTGCCTTGCCCGTACATCCTCTTCCTCATCTGCGAGACCTGTAGGAATTGTCAAGAAATTCGTTCTTCTAAGTCCTTGGGTCCTAGGAAGGAGGAGACCCAAATAACGAGTGTTATTAGAGTGCCTTTTAAGGCACAAGTTTCTGCCCACCGGCTCTGGCTGTGGATGGAGATTCTCCCCGCTGACGGCGAGATCGCCTGGGGTGTGTTCTGCGATAGGGAATTCTCCGGGTGCCTTTTGGGCTCCCTCTGCTGAGGAGTAAACAGCAGGGAAAGGCTCTGGTATCTGAGCAGATATTTCATAAAGCCAACAAGGAAACACATTTTGTCACTAACAGAGGACATCATGTAAACAGCTATTCGTTACTTAGGGAAGCCACTGAGGGGAGACCATCAATTCCTGTTATCCGAACAGTGCAAAAATGTAAACATATAGTGTGCTCATTTGATAGACAGTTTCTTCCTTGATTCATGTCTCTGTTAGGAGATTTTCACTGTCCAATATTCTCGCAGCTAAGACGGAACAGAAATACCCACTCCATGGAGCCAGACGAGCACACATCACTCTCCCGATGGTGCCGGGCTCTGCCAGCCGCGCTGCCGCAGCGTTTGACGTGAGCAGCGGGGTCTGCAGGCAGCATCCCCCTTGGAAGGGGGCCGTGGAGGGCACGGAGCTCCAACGAGGGTGGCCCGAGGCTGCCGCGTCCTGGCGATCCTCGCTCGCGGCGCAGCGGGGCTCTCTGCTAATTGCAGACCCTGTCTCCGCGTCAGCCTGGCTTAGCAGGGAGAGAAGCGGCGCTTTGGTAGGCTGCTTCCCAAGGCCCTTTGAGGTTCTTCTCGATATGCAGCAAACAAAAGCTGGATTTATCTTGTCTCCTGAAGAAACTAAGAGCTGTTGAAGGTTACAAAGAAGGTGGGGATAATGCCATGCCAACATAATACCTGGATTTTGGTTGCCTCTTACATGTGGCTCTCTTACCTGGCATTTTACTTATGTATATATTACTACTTATTTTCTAAAACCTTACTACTTTATATCTAAAGGGATTATTCCATATTATATCTATAGTGATTACTATATTTGATTACTGCTGCCCTGTTCCCAAAGAGGGGAAATAAATAACTTCCCCATCACCGCTTTCAGAATATACAGGAGTACTTAAGAAAAAACAGTTATGTGGGCTTAGATATAAATGATCACATGGAGGTCATTACTTTGCATATCAAAACTGGAATTCATTTTTATGATGTGCTCTTAGCATATTTTGTATTCATCAGAAGGTGTTTATTTGGTTTTGGCCTAAAATTTAGAGTAAGGATGACTCCCCTGTGATCAGTGGAAAAATCTCATTGACTTCAGTGGAGCCAGAGCTTGTAGCAAAAAGGAAAGGTGGTGGTTAAAGTGTGTCCCGAACTGAAGATTAAAGTAAGAAAAATCAAGGGGGAAAAGAAAGAAGAAAGATGTGTGTTTTTGCCAGCTACAGCAGGCTTTGCTTGGGGAGGTTGGCCTGTCTGCACGCTCAGAGCGCACCGTCGCAGCGGCCCGTTAAGCGTCAGGCCGTCTGCAGACAGAAGGCTTTGCAGGTTGCCTCGCTCCTGGCTTTGGAAGCAAATAAGATGCCATTCCAAATATCAGGAGGCTGCTGTGATCTGCGTTAGTCATCTGTTCTGACCATCCAGAACACCGTACGCAAAGCAAGCCTTAATGGGAAGAAGAATGCAAACACTGGGATTCTTCGTTTGCATTTTAAAACATAATAAATTATATTTTAAACTGCTCTTTTTAAGTGTATATATATGCATATATATATGTATATGAAACATATATAGAACATTGTTGTCGCATTCAATTTGCCATGCACTGGAAGTCTGTAATGGTGAATGGCAGCAAAAAGGAAGGGGGCAAGAAAGGTTGAAGAGATGTATATAATCATGCTGAAAAAGACTTTTCTTGAGCCCGGAGGCTTCTGTGATGGGATCAACAAATGGAACGTGATTGTGAATGTAGAGAGCATGGAATGAGAAGGGAAGAACATGATTAAAGAGGACAGCTCTTTTGTTAGAGGTTACTGATCCACTGGAAAAGAAAGATTAGTTGGAATAAAGGTGCCTGGAAGGGCTGGATATATGAGCATTGCCCTTGGCCCCCTGCACATCCACTGTTCTTTTTGGTTACTTTTTTGAATTTATTATTCAAGTGTTGCCCTGCTTCAAGCCCGCAGCTGACGTGGCAATGCAGATGTAGCCGTGGAGTCTTTCTTTGCAACCTAGAAGGTTTAAATACTGCCTGAACATCTGCTTCTCCACCTAGAAGAGAGGTGAAAAACTTCCCAACCTTAATTTTAACAGATTTAACTGATAAGTGTTTGATAATTGCATGGGGAGTTACAATGCTAATCTGGTGTGGAAAGCGCTTCTCTTAAACGGCAGCAATAAACCCAGACTAACCCTGCATGATCCCGTGCTTTTGTAGCTCCTTCTGCAAAGCAGCGTTCTCTTTTCCTTCCCGTCAGATCTTCTTTCATCCGTCCGGCTGCAGCAGGACCCGCTGGGCTCCTGCAGGAGCGCTCAGCTCCTGGGCAGCACCGACAGTGCCAACATCGCAGGAGAAACTTGGTCCTGATCTGCAGCCTTTGCTCAGTGGCGGAACAGACGCTGTCCCTGGAAAAAATGCCCCATGGCAAGCGGTTAGAAACAGGGGTTTTGGCAACAGAACCCAGAGCAGTCGCGCAGGTATCTTCTTTTTCTCTTTAAGCAGTTTGTGTTGGGAATCGTGCTGCTTCTGGCGATTAAGCTCGGCCAAAATGACAAGGGAAGAGTAAATGTACCAGCAAATTGTTATCTCAACAAGGGGGCCACAAGGCGACCTTTTTGTAGGGGCAACGGTTTTGATGAATAAGACCTTTTAAGGTTACGACAAGCTAAGACTAGTTATTAAGGTACACGGATAAACAAGATGTGTGAAATGTTACACTCGGAGCAGATTTTTAAAGTTGCCAGAGAAATCCTATTTATAGATTTGATGGTGATTCCTATAAAGTAAAACCGTAATTGGAGATCACTCGTGAGGTTCTTAAGGAAAAAGGATTAACATTGATTTTCAGTGTTCTGGCTTTTTCCACAAGTGCTAGGTTACTTAGCACTATCTTTCTATGTCAAATTATTTATGTGAGCTGGTCAGGATTGGCAGTTCTCTGTTGTGTTCAAAACACTACTATATATTAGACTAATAATACTCAGAATGTTAATGTTTTTAGTGTTAATGTAACTGATAACTCTTTCACATGAGAACTCATAAGCATTTTAGAAATATTTGGTAATTTAATTTTGCACTGCCTCATGGCAGAAGTTCATAAAGGTTGTTTCAACAATTCCAAAATACAGACATTTTCAGGAGCTATTTATTAAGGATGCAGAACAATTTTTTGCTACTGTAAAGTAGGAAATGCAGATACCACCATGCCCAACTGAACTGCAGAGTGACGTGCAGGATCCCAATTACCCTGCCAGAAATCATAGACGTGTGTTGAGTGTGGCTGTTTGTACCTTTGTGCAGTTCACAGTCCTCATCCAAGTCACAGCTTTCTTTCCAGGCCTTCTTTTTTTTCATTTCAGGGCTTTTCTTTAGGTAAAATTTGAATTTCTGGCTTTAACATAAAGATATCAATTTATCCTCGTTTTCCTTAGGCTAGCTCAGAACCTGTAGCTTTAATAAACACAGAAACAGCGCTGTTGTGTCTTTGGGCACTTAGCGTTGGATTTGGGTGGCTCTCCTCAAGCAAATGTGCCTGGAATATTGTACTAGCCAAAATGTAACTTGTAAAAATGTAGGCTGTTGTTTACAGTGACCAATATCCATCACGCACTGTGATGTCTTCAGGCTAGCCGGAGAGCCGAGACGCTGTTCCATTATGTTTTATGAAGCATGCTAGTTAATAACACAGCATCACTGTGAAACGGAGACCAGGCAGAGTTGCAGAAGAAGGGCAGCTGTGTGAGGAGATCATGGGGAGAGGAGGCTGGGGAAAGGAGCCACGAGGCCAGGGCAGAGAGGCGAATCCAGTCGCAATAATCACAGGAGCTGAGGGACACCGGCGAAGGGCAGGGACAAAGAACTTTATTGATGTTAGTTTAAATGTGCGGACCAATATGTAGAGAATGGCTGTTGGGCTGTTTAGGCAGCCCTTCTGCTGAAGGACAGGGCTGGATCTTGGGTGCTGGGAGGCTCCGGATGGCTCCCGAGCAGCCAGTGTGTCGGAAAGGGCGGCACAGGCTGCTCTCGAGGTCCCGCTCCAGAGCCTCAAGAAAGGAAGCAAGAGGCTGTCGCGGATTTCGGCAGGCTTTGGCGAGGGTTATGCAAGCTGTTCCTGCTGCTCAGCACTGCACCGCTCGGCTGTCGTGGCTTCAGCCTTGCGAGGGGCCGCGAAGGCTTCTGGTGCGCTGCTATCGACCCCCTTGTGTCAATGCTGGACCCGCTGCAAAGCTTTCTCCAACACGTTAGCGAGGCATGCACAGCAAAATAATGCTGCTAGGGAACTGGCTTTGCCTTTTTTGTAATTTTGAGGCAATGGGTTGCATTGCAGAAGGCCGTAAGTGCTGGCAGGTGCCGTTGCTGTGTCCGGCCTCCAGCACCGCTCTGCTGAGCTGGGATCCAGCCCATGTCCCTGTGCCCTTCCTCTGAACGTGGGTGACATCTCTGTCCTAGCACAAGGGCCGTGCTGTGGTCCTTGTGTTTTGATGCCCTTCGCAGGGTTGTCTTGACAAATATGCCATTTGTGTCACTAAGGATGTTATTTACCCATTTTAACATCTGAACCGAGTGAGCATGTGATGACTGGCTACGAGCAGTTTGAATTTAAATGGTTATTCAGTACAGACTGGGTGTTTTTGCAGTGCAAGCATGAGTTAAAACACTTAATAAAGCCCCAGATGTCTCTCTTCCTTCATCTCTGGACAGCTGCTATAGTGTCTGAAAGCAGCACAAGCCTTTGGAAAGACTGAATGTGAACATCTTAGTGAAGTGGCTAACTATGTGTGTGAAAAAACCTTTATACCTAGTTCTCAGTTTCAACCAACAGATCTCTAATCTTTTTTTTTTTTTTTCCCCCCATGTGGTAAATAGGGTTATGGTCTGCATTATCCATTGCTATTGGGAATGCTGGAGTGGGGATAAGTGCAGCTGTGCTGGCGAGGCTGAGGGGCGGCCGAGGCAGGCGCGGCGCAGGGGTGCTGCACACATCAACCGCGCGGGTTTCTCTTTGTTCTCTGCAGAATAAATTCTCTGCAGAATTTATTCTTATTGGCAGCCGTTGCCTGCCCCATGGAGGTAACATGTTCAGGCTCCAAGGAAGAAATTGATCCCAGTTGACCAGCCCGGATAGATTTACATTCAGCAGAGGGAAACACCAAAGCCAATGCCCTCTCCTCCCCACCCCTTTTCTTTTTTCTTTCTGCTGAAACAGTGAGTATTTTTTATGGTCAGTGGAAAAGGTGTTTTTCTGCTCAGATGGGCCCCTTAATGGGGTTTATGTATTGATGTTTAAGAATGGAGTGCTGGGTAATATAGTTGAAAAATCAGCATCTGACCAAGGGAGCCCAGTAACGTGTGGAGAGTTGAGGCCTTGCCTGCGCCTTCCCTACTGCTCTGGGCTGCAGGATAATCGGTGTCGTTTACAGCCCTCATGGCTCTCCAGGAGATTTACTGCCAGCAATCAAGACAACACACGTGATCACGCGTCTTGCAGTACCTTTGGGTGATCCATTGTAGCTTCCCTTTGCCACGTTACTTTTTTGCTGCAGGAAATTAGAAATTAGAATTAGAAATTAGGAGCAGAGCTGCCCCTGGATGGCTGCAGTAATGAGGAATGCGTGGGGTTGTGGTCGCTGTGAGTCGAGGCCTCGTTGGGCTCCAGTTGTCACCAAGAAGGTGCAGGGGTGCAGGGCCCCTCGGTTGCCTGTGTCTTGCGCTCTGCAAAGCCAGGCCTAGCTCGCGTGCAGTCTGGCGGCTCCGAGCGCCGTCTCCTCCTCGTCGTGCTCCGAGCTCCCGAACCCGGAGGCCGTTTGCACCGAAGGAGCCGGGCTCTGAGTCAGCACAAGGAGCTGCCGGGCGGATTGTGTCGCCGTGCGGACGCAGCTAATGCAACCCGACAAGTGCAGGGCTCGACACGCTCGGCATCTGCCTTCCCAGTTAGGCAGGGAGAGAGGCAGGCGAAGAAGATTTGGAGCACGTTGGCGAAAATGAGGAGAGAGGAACGTTTCTGAAAGAAAAACTAATAAACACTGGGGCACCTTTTGCTTGGGAGCCTCATTCTGCTTTATTCACATATATTACAAAATCTGCTGAGCTGGGTTTTACCTGCTGTAATTTATCATAACTTCTCACACCTCTGTCTATGAAGGATGAAATCCTGGATGTATTTGCCATAAATTGTTTATGGAGTGGTTGAGGGCCCCATCTTTGGGATCTCTAGCTTTTTATTGTTCCAGGCACCACAGAAACCTTGCCTACAGCTATGAATATTTAGTATTTTAAGCAGAATTTCCAAATCTCCTGTCCAGTTACGTTGGCCATGACCTGTAGATGCTTCGTGTGAGGAGCTTAGCTGCCAGTTGGAAATTTCCAAGGCTTCCTGCCTTTGTCCAAAGACCAGAGCAACAGATCCCTGTTGCACATTGGAGAGCTGGACAGTGACCTTCTGCCCTGTTAGCCTCTCCGTGGATGTATATGTGGATTTCTGCACCTACAGCACTGCAAAAAAACTTTTATATTCATGAATAAATAAATAATAAAGAGCAGAGTCATATGGGAGAACTCATGCCACATCTCTTGCTTGATGTTCAAGCAAAAAAATTAAAATATCAGAAGATAAAGACAGCAAAGAGGCCCTGTAGGGAAAGCCTCTTTGTCTAATGACCTTTCTTGCTCTATGATAGCAAATACAATAGCCAAACCTCATAAATCATAGTTCAGGAAAACATCCGGAGGGCAGACTTTGACGCTGTTTGCATATTCAAATGTCACCCCACTCATGAAAGAAAGACAAAATGTTTTTTTCTCTCAAAAATGTCAGCACAGGCTGGATTAGAAAAGATAATTCACAAGTACTTCCAGAGAATAATTACCACTGTCACCTGCCTGCAATGTAGTTAATGAATGGGAAGAGAGTTTTTTATTAGAAAAAAAAATATGATTATTAGAGTAATTAATCAGCTGTGAGATGACAGCTTCCCTGAGAAAATAATCTCCTCGGGCCAAGTAGGTACAGTAGGGCATTTTATTGATAAAGCGCCAGAAGTGCAAAACATCCTCGTACCGTTAGATACGGAAGTACTTATACGGTGGAGTTACATTATATTCTAAGTACCTATGGATCTAGTGCAGCCTGTGAGCTAAAAGATTCATAATCTCATCGGCTAAGTGTGGGAAATTTCGTAACCTTCTGGTCTCTCCCAATAAATAATGCTTGCATTTCCAATAAATAATGTTAGTAAATTCCTTGCAAGCTCTACACAATCATTACCTTGGAAAAAATATATCTGAATGCATTTTTTTTTTTTTTTCCTTCCTGTGATACTGTTGTTCTGCCTAGAAATTGATAATTGCCAGACTTACAAAAGGCCGGAGCCCTTCTTTCTTGTCTGTTTAGTTGGAAATGCAAAGAAATCCAGAGCGACAAGGAGAAGGAAAGCGGGCGGCGGAGGAGCCGGCGGGCGAGTTGGGCGCATGGAGGCGGCTCGGAGGCCGGGCTGCGCTCGAGGCCGCCCCCAGGCTCCCAAAGCAGGAGCCGGAGGAGACTTTATTCCCCGTGGGGCTGCGTGGGAAATAGAAAGGGGCCCTAAAGCTGGAGGCTGACTTGAGTCTTGTGGGCAGGACGCGCAGCGCCTGCGGACTCGGCCTTGTCCATCAGCGTCGGAAGCGGTGCGTGAAGCGAGGGGCGCGTGCGGAGCGTGGTCGAGTACCGCGGGGTCTTGCCTCGTCCTTCCCTTGGGATGAAGCTGCTTCTGCGCGCAGAGGTTCCGATCGTCGGAGAGTCGCGTTTGCCGCCGGGCCGCCCCGTTCCCGGGCGATGGGCTGCTCCCCCGGGCGCCGTGCCCTGTTTCCTTGGTCTGCAGCCGGTCGCGTCTCCGGCGCCGCGCTCCGGCCCGCTCCCCATTCCCGCCTCCGTCGGGGGCCCCGCGCTGCCCTCGGAGCCGCGTGGCTCCGTCCCCGCAGCCAGCAGAGCTCCGGAGCTCCCGGCAGCACACGCACTCGCGTGGCTAAGGATATTATGGGGACTCAGTGTACAGTCACCAGATAAAAGTCACTTAAATTCCTTTTTCCCCTCGAGCAGCATCCCTGCATTTGGAGCTGCTCGGGTTCGCCTGCCTGTTGGGATAATAAGGAATTCTGAAGGACGTGGATGAGGTGAGGCGGGCAGGGCGCACGTGCCGAAGCGGGTTTGGTTAGCGCTGATCTCTGTTGTTCTCCTTCTCTTTGCTCTCCTAATGTATTTTAAGTGGCGCCTTCTGCGTGTGGCACCTGCAGCCGGGCTCCAGGTGGGCAAGCGCCGTGCCCGGCCTGGCTTCCGTCGTGTGGGTTTTTCCTAAAATAAGCGCGCGCTCGCGCCAGCCTAACTATTGCAGAGGATAATGCAGGAACAAATGCCAAAGGCAACAGCTCAGAGATGTATTATTTACATATTTATTAGAAATTCTGTATTGCTTGCGAGAGCAGGCCCCTTCTGACTTCAATTCCAGTAAGTAAACAACCCAACAGGCAAATAAGGGAGAGGGGAAACGTGCACTAATGCAGTTTACACAGGGAAACGGAATATTCGGAGCATGGAACTGTTCTGCAAGCTACGGGGAAAATCCCACCTTTATATTTTTCCTTCTTGGTTAATCACTGAAAAAGTAATAACTGTAAAATAATTATATGTAATATCAATTACTTTAGTGTAGATGTCTCTGACTATAGAAAATGGCATTAAGTTGCTCAGCATTGGCAGTGCTGAACGGAGCATCATCTGCGAGCCTTTATTCCACCCCCTGCTCAACAGTTTTCACCTGTAGCTAGAGGTTTCTTTTTTTTTTGCATAGCCTGAACTTATCCTTTTTTGAAAAAAAAGAGCTTTTTGCTCATTCTTACTTTTTTTTTTCCCCCAACACAATAGGCAATTTCATGGAAAATAGCCATAGTTGCCTATAAATCTAGGATTTTGAAAAATCTCAAAAGAAGATGAGAACTTGGAAATCAAAGATTTTTTTTTTTAAGTTGTTAAATGATTGATAAAATGAAGGCTAAAAAAAAGTGAAGTTATTCTGATTTTGTCACTTATTGAATGTGAGAAAAGGCAAGCCCATTTCCTGATCCATAACCTGTTCGGGAAACACAGTTCATACATCACTCATTGAGAAAGAACACTAGATGCTACCATGACATTATTCAGGACATAATAAAAAGATCTATAGGCTTTTGGCCTCTCTTCCAAACGCTTTTTTTGAGATATTTCCAGGTAGACAGAGGTTGTAAAATGATCTGAAAGAGGAACAAAGGGTTTGTAAAGGTTGTAATAAATGTAAAAATGTTTGGAAGTGCTAGCAGTACTGCAACCCCATTATTTAAATTCATCAAATGTCACTTTGAAATAAGTTTTCAGAAACAGTCTTTATGAGTATTCTTTTCTAAAGGCAACTCCTGAGTAATTGTCAAACAAAGAACACCCCAGGCCATAGCCCCTACTAAATGTCAAGCCTTCTAGACTAATAATACCCCGCAGCGCTTGAAAATAGAAAGTGTAATGCAGTAATAACATGGAATTCTCCCCAGCAGCACCATTCCCTCTACAGGAGTGTGTGGGGTGGATGCTTTACAACAAGGACATGCACTCCCAAGGTTTTTCCCTGCACTCTGATGTGGGCAGCAGAAGTCACTGGCGCTGATTGAGGAGAGCGCCCGGTGTCGGGAGAGGGTCCTGGTGGGATTGCAGCCAGAAGACGGTCGGGTGTTGGGGAAGAGTGATTAACAGATGTGTCCTCCCCTACCCCCGTGTATTTCTTTTGCATTGCAAAATGCCCTCCTGCTCATTTGAAGTGCAATATGTCCCACCTCCCAGGCACAGCCTATTGCTCATTTCTTCTGCCGCTGTGAAGCTATGATTTATTTAACAAATTTCCACACAGCCAACAAAACAACATTTGTTCTAACTGGAGGGTAGTTTCCAAATATCGCAGCACAGCCTGACATGGCTGCAGCCGGCACAAGAACTGTGGTGAAAATGATGAGATGAGGGGCTCAGCATAGAAGGCTTTTGATGGAAAAGATGGGAGGCTGCTCGTGATGGGAAGCAGGGTGAAGCTGCAGTAGAAATCCTTTCATCTTGGTGTGGTGGCCAAGAAGTGGCCTGGATGTCCCCGTGCCAGGCAGCTCCTCGCCCGCGTCCTCTCCGTTGGGTCGAGCTCTAGGAGCCCTAGGTCCTTCCTTGATTCCCTAGGGAGCTGCTCCGTAGGGAGCGGGTGAGGTGGGATGGTTCACGTGCGTCGCCCGTTAGTTCCTGCTTGCCTGTGCTCACGGAAGGATCCTGTCCCAAGTGTATAAGAGACTGGGCTATGATGATAAGAGACTGATATGACTGGCCAAGTGCTCGCAGCCGGCCGAGGGGGAATATGGAGGCGGGTGAGCCGTGTCCCGAATCCATCCGCTCGCCGCGATCCCTGCGGGAGCAACTGGCTCTGGAACCAAGCGAGCCTCAACTCGGTGGCAGCTCTGGGCAGTGCCTGCCCTGTAACAGGCATCCGCAGGCTGACACACAGCACCAGCAAAGCTTTCACTTTATAAAGTCAATAACGTTTGAGAAGAATTATTTTTTTCCCAAGGACACCTTTCATTTCAGTCTTGGAGGGAGTTAGAAATAAATTGCTCCTTTCCCTCAGCAGCTGACCTCTCTGCTTGTTTAAAATGTGGGCGTCTTCTGAACAAAAAACACCATTTGCTAAATGAAGCAAAACACCATAATAGGTTTAATGATGTAGATTTATCTCCTAACAGTTGTTTTGAGATCACAACAAATCATTAAAATCATTAACTCTCCAAGCTAAATTAGATTACAGATCTTGGAGAATGTCTGGCCACTGCGTTTGCTAAACAGTGTCTCGTCCTGCCTGTTCTGATCATTAATTCTGCTCAGATCCCTGTGCAAACAATGAAGCAATTCAACATCTTCCAAGTCAGATTAAACAAAAAAAGCCAACATCTTTGTGTGGCTGCACGTTCGGCTGCTTCTCCCAGCCCGTTTCCCCTGCTGGAGAACGTGTTCCTGCTGGAGAACGTGTTCCTGGTGGGCTTCGACACTTGTGGCTTTGCGGAACGCCGTCCCCGGGGTGGTTCCCTGTGTCTTTGGGCTGCGCTTTCCCGCTGGGGTCGCGGCGCTGAGGAGGGAGCAGCCGGAGCTGCAGCAGCCCTGCGCGGAGAGCAGGTTGCCTTGCACCTTTGCAGCCCCGCGCTGCTGCCTGCAAAAGCTGGGAGCTGTCCAAGGAGTTCCTTCCCCCTCCCAGAGACGGTGCAGGAAGCAGAGCACCCATTTCTCTCCTTCTAGAGCCATTTGTTAATATTTTTAACTTTTTTCCCCCTACATTTTTCAAATTGATTGTTTATCATCCACACACCTTGACGCTTATTTTCTCCTTTCCTCCCTCTCCTCAGTTCCCTTTCCAAACACCGCCTTGCGAGGCAGTTCAAGCTTTGATTCTGTGCAACGCTTGGCACATTTCGCCTTTGTTCCCACTGTGTTTCCTTGCAGAGAGTTTCACACTTATTAGAAAGGGTATAATTTTGGAAATGTGGGGGGGAAAAAAAGAAAAATGTAAGAAAAAAAGCCCTCTTTTCAGTGGCACAAAGGGAAATTATTTAAAGGGAAAGGACCTTCCTAAGCACTGAGCAAGTTTGTGCTATCCAGGACGGCGTCGCAGCGTGCTGCAGCCCGCTCCATGGGGCAGGATGTGCGGCCCGGGATACGGAGCAGGGATAAGGAGCTGGTGGCCGGGGCTGCTGGAGCACGAGGGGCCTTCAAGCCCTTCCCTCGTGTCTCGCCGCCCTGCGCTTGCAGCCGCTGCCAGAGCAGCGAAGGCGCCCGCAGCAGTTTTTGCAGTTCGAGGGGGAACATTCTAGCTCTTGACATCTTGGCAGGGTTTCGCAAAGCCCATATGTCACATTCAGAGAAACGGTTCACATTAATTTTAAATGGAAATCTTAGACCTTTGCTAGGCAACTACATTTCTCATTGCGATTCTACCCGCAATTTGCTCCAAATAGGCTTGAAAATAGCACACTAATATCCAAGTGCTTCGGCAAAACAGAATCGTGTCCTTTGGAGCCAACATCCATCCTCATTCTGTTTGTCTTGTGACAATTAAAACAAGCCTGAAATGTGCTTGGGCATGCGCTTGGTCTCCAGCCCATTTTAAATATTAACTGCAAGCCTTCATTGCTATTATTTAGTAATAATGTTTATTATTGATATAACTGTAGTACTTGGGGACCAGTCTTTCATTAAACATACATCAGAAACAATTCTTTTCCCAGAGCGTTACTGATCCAAGGGAAGGCTAAGATAGGTTAATGGTTAGTTTAAAAAATGTATATTTTATATATAAGATAGCCTTTGTAGTTCAGACCCTCCCCTTTTACATCAGTGTGAATAAGGGATAGCTCTCAGTTTCTTACTGAATGTTTTTTTGTTTTGCCACTAGTGCCATCCTGTTTTGTAGGAAACCTTACGACTTTTTTCTTTTGGAAACTGGTATATATTTTTCACTTTTTCCTAGAGACCATGTTAGAGGGAGGGAATAAAATAAGGAATGAGAGGGCTCTGAAAGCTGCTCTAAAACCTGGTCTAAACTGCGTCTGTTTTGGGTAGCAAAGAAGTGGAATTTCGAGCCTGCACCAGGTGAAGGTTACGTGCCAGCGTTCAGTTGTGTTTAAAAGCCATATTTGCCCTTGTGGTAACTCTCTCGGGGGCCCAGGCTGGGCTGTCGCGTGCCCAGCTCTGCTCCGGCTTGGCTTATACTCGGTAAACTAGAAATGAAGTGAAATTGGGCCAAAGGACAGGCAGGAAAACGTGGTGCCGAGCAACCTCTCGGAGCGGCGGGCGCGCGAGAGCAATCAGCTGCAATGCTTTCTGTTTGCAGCCCAAGACATTAATGCTTTTAAAATGTGGAAAGTAGCCATTATTTTAATACATATGCACTTGCTGTGGACTCGAATAACCCAGCTAAAATTGGAGACAAGACAGGCCTGTGCAGAGCAGTTCAGCTTTTACAGACTCGGCGTTTAAAATTCTGGCTATTTTAAAGCGTGTTGTAAAATTCTCTTTTGCTTCACTGAGACCAGAGAGCACTCTCTGCTTCTATGCTTTTTTTTTCTCCACAGCATCTTAGCATAAAGGCTGGAGACAATTTTCAAGTCACCTCTGAGTTGCTCTCTGCCATTGCCCCTGCAGCATGGGGTCCATGTAGTGGGTTCTTCATGGGGGGAACTTCTGCGTAAGTGGTCGGGTGATTTTGTCACCATTTAGGATATATTTTCATAATTCCACGTCTACTGTAGCTAACTTTTTCCATATTCATCCTGGGTCCCTAGTGGTTTGCACCGATTCTGCAGAAATGTGTCACGCTCAACTATTTCGGTATGAAACACCAGCAAAACTCTCTCTGTAGCCTTTGATCATGCTAAATAATTATTTAGCTATTCCTCACTTTCTGTTCTATTCATTTGCAGACTGACATGTTCCCTCCTCCTCTCATTTGTTTCTGAAACAAGGTATAAATATTTCCTTCCTTTAATCTGACCTTTAATGATAAATCAATGTCTGTGCCTGTGTAAAAGATGAGATAAGGTGATACAAAGCACAAATTCAGGACCGCAAGATCAGAAAGGAGTGGAGAGGCTAGAGAAGGACAGAAAACCTGATGCGAGGTGAGGTCAGGTTGGTGGTGTTTAGATTGAGAAGCTTCGCCTCTGTGCTTTGCAGGGGCTGGACACCCTGGCAGGCGCTGGAGGTCTGGGATGTGTTTTCCTGTAGGCAGCGGTGCCCAGGACAGGACACAGCCCCTCCACCCGTGTCATAGGACAGGCCTAGGGCTTGTCCTGGGCTGCACTCCGTCCATGGCCTCATGTCTGGCACTAGCCAGGCTCTCTCGTCCCGGATCCACAGGGACTTCAGCACTGCTGGGAACTCAGGGCTCGGGCTGCCACGGCTTCTCTCCTCTTTACATCATAAAAACTGCAGAGTTACCAAACCCAGCTTGGGGCAAACTTACTTACGGGTGAGATGAAGGTTTCCACGGGCAGTGGATGGAGCTGTAATCCTTATGGCTCTGCGGTGAGCACTCTGTACAGCTGCTGTAGTTGTCCTTTAATCCGCAGGGACTACTGGATAGCACGAAGAGCTGACACGTGGCCAGTGCATTGTCAGGAGCTGAACTCAACCCGCGATCCTGGGCCGCTCCTGCCCGAGGTGGGAATGGCACGATACCGTCTTTCTCGGCTACCTTGTTTTGTGCCTTCAATTGGCATGAAACAAAGCTTTACTGGAAAATGCAGATTTTCTGCCATTTGTGAAAATTAACTCCCCTAATTAACTTACACATATAAATGCACTTAGAATGAAGACATTAAGTTGATTATCTAGAAAATTGCTACCTTATAGACTCCCTAATGCCACTATTGCCTCGAAATGCGCCAAGAACTAAATTGCTCTTGTGGCATTGTTATGTCTCTGCGACTGAATGCTCACTGATGGAAGACACCACTGCCCTGGTCTGCTAAATTCAACCTTTGATTTTGGAGCCTGGCAGCATGTGGACCCATTGGATTGGTTTGTGCTCGCTTTTCGAAGAGGATTCTTTGGAAATCTCCCATGCTTCTCCCTCATTTATTTATTTTTTTAACCAGTCTGCCTAATATTTTGGGCATTTCGGAGGCCCCATTTAGATGCCGTATATAATTCAGGGCTGCACATTGCAGACCAGCAAGGCGGCAGTGGCTGGGCTGGCCAGCGTGGGCAGCAGAGCTGAGCTGAGAATTTCAGACTGCAGAATGAGGAAAAAAGAGCCGTGTTCAAATGTTTTTAAGTGCTGTGCCGTGTTAGATCATATCAGCTGTAATGCACTGTGATGCCAAGGACCCCGAGACTGAGAAACTTGAGATATGTGCCACAAATAACAGCCTGCTTTAGGGTGTGCTTGACAGCGAGGAAGCAACATGATGCTGCCTGGAACGGTGGGCTGGGAAACCCAACGTGCCCCTCTCGGAGATAACCACGGTTTTCAGTCGGGGAGCGGGGAGTGTGCTGATGTGCTGTCAGCATCCCATGTTCCACGCAAGGATGTATTTTTATATAACTAGAAATTGCTGGGAAGAGAAGCTTTATGCCTCGCACCAGGAACTGCAGGATTTCAAACTGTCCATTAGCAAACTTTGAGAAATTTATTATTATTTTCAGGCAATTAGCTGCTCCAGTTATCTTGCGAAACACTCTTTAAATGGGTTCTGGGTGCTCCTGGGTTTTCTGCTGCGCACGTTCAGGCAGGCAGACCGAAAGCCCCTTGCTGAATCTCACCCACTGGCAGCTGTGCTGGGGGCACAGGGGGGTGTATCTGAGCTTGCCTTGGTTGTTGGTATTTACACTGAGAAAACAGCCAAGCTCCTCCGCTTTGGGGATGCGCGTTACATTCCTGTTAATGGTCGTGCACTACTTGGGGTAGCAACGTTGGCACCTCTACGTTCCGACAATATTCAGGTCGCAAATCCAATATAGCAACTTTGTCCTAACAAATGAAGGTTTTGGGAGTAAATTCCACACCAGGGGATACTGCCGGGTCAGGCAGGGGTGCTGAGGTGACGGTGTCAGAGAAACTGGTGCCAGATCCTGCTGGCTCCTGCAACAGGAACACGATGTTTGACCCGCAGACAAGATGGAAGCTCCTGACTGCCTGCAGCAAACTTCTCTCACTTGCTGTTTTCTTGATATTTTCTTTCCATTAAGTTGGAATCCAACCAGCTCCTCCTTGGTTTTAGCATTACTCTTCCTGCAAGATGCCGTCGTGTTAAGTCCATTAAGAGAAGATCTGCTCCCAAATTGTCCATAATGTGCATAGGCAGGACTGACAGAAATAAGCCCTGTCTTTGTGGGCACGGCCAGGCCCCGCAAGCTGGGGTGCTCGTGCATGGGGGAGCTGCGCATGAAGAGCTTGCAGGCAGGGGAGCCCACCCTTGGGTCCCCTCTCAGATAACTGTAAACGCAATAAATAGAAAAAAGTCCCTCTCCCAACAGCAGCAATTTGTGGCCTTGGGCTTTATGCTCTGTGGTTGATTCTCTGTATTGCTCAGCAGCTCGGGTTTTCTTCCAGTTATTTCCCCTTTTCGGTGCCTGAAGAACCTATCAGTACGTACATATCTGTGCCATCAGAGGCGAGATAAACAGCAGCCCTGGCACGTTAGCGAGTCGGGAGTTAACGTTTTAACCTTGTCTTTTGTAACGCCAGCACTCCAAAGAGGATTTTCGTTGCTTGAGATGCTCAGTCATAACAATACTTTAATACTTTAATTTTATGCTCTTGACTTTTTTTTTTTTGTCTGAGACATAAGGAGTTGTTATTTGTCTGGATATCAGAAGACTGGTTAAATACTATCAGTGGCCTTAGGGCTATGGAATATTTCATCACAGACAGATAAGACCCAATGTCACAGTTCTCCAAATGTCAGAAAATTAATTATGGACTCTTGCCAGCCCCTTTACTCTCCTCCCCATTCTGCTTAATGTCATGTTTAGAGACTTAATTTAGAAAACTATCTCATTAGCTCCAGCAGACCAGTAGGAAAAACATTTCTCACTAGACATATGGGGCTCTACCCAGTTCATTGTTTGCTGAGTTTGAAATAAGCTGATACACAGACTTTTTTTTTTTTTTTTTACTATTTCTCAACCCAAATTTCCATATGGCATTTTTCTGCGGTTTCAGACTAGACATCCTACACCTATCAAGCTTTGGAAGTGTATACTGGGATATTCTGCTCATAATTTGCTAACCTCCTAAAACCTGGCATAGTACATAATAAGCCTTTAAGTCATCCCTCATCTTGACTCTAGCCTGGGCCAATAAAGGGACTTTAACTGCTTCCCAAAACCCAAGAAAAAAGAATTAATGTGTAGTTGTGCAGGAGATCTTGCCTGCTTGCTCGTCTGTACCTGGACTTAGGAGGAGGTCTGGGAGTGCAGGAGCTTTTTGTTCCTTTATCTTGCCCTGGAACGTAAAGATACCGCCTCACCTAAATACCAGGAGCTCCAGGAGCTTTTATTGTCACTGTTATTTGCTGCTAGGTTCAATTTCCAGCGCACTTCCAATGCAGTTCCAAGTGCTGCAGCACACATGTCCGCTCTCCATATTTTCAGTCCTCCCTGATATTCATTCTTTACCACTAAATATTCTGCTATCAAGACTACATGCACTTGATCTCACTCCAAGATTTAAGAGTGCTGGTACACAGAGTTCCTTTGTATGAGATGAGACACTTAACCTTTCCAAAGAGAAGAGCTGTTTTTAATCATTACTTCTGATATGCACATACAGAGCATGAAGCCTGAAATCTATAAACATTTCAGGCATTTGGTGGAGTGCCTTTTCCTCTCAAGCACTGCACTTTCAGGCCATTTGTTTCCATTCGAACTTGGAAACTGTGATTTTGCAGCAACCCTTCAGCTGAACTGCACCCAGAGAAAGTGTTCAATCCGTCATCAGGGGAGTGAGGCTGTCTGAAATAATTAAATAATGACAAAGCCGTTCAGTTTGGATAGGATGCCTGGAGAGGGTGGGAGAGCAATTTGTTTAATGGCTTATATTGATTTAAAGATTAAAATAGTCAGAGGGTCAGATACGTCTTTTTCCACTGGAAAATCACAATCACGGTGTCTTTATGTAAATTCAAAATTAAATGGAGAATTACACTT